>CAUYPK010094708.1:0-52124 GCA_963574355.1 Loris lydekkerianus | reverse complement strand
GGGGTCCAGAAGTCCCTTGCTGGCTCCCTGTATCCTCAAAGGGATGATCATAGGCAGATCCCACCGGCCAGAGATGTCTGGAGTCTTGTCTCCCCAGATTCACCAAGCCCAGTTACAGGGAAGCTGTTACTCAGCCGCCATTTTTAATCCACTCCTACAAGTCCAAGATTTTTTCTTAATTTAGGTCCTTCAGCCCTCAGAATTTGTATCAGCATCGCTTGAAGAACGGTCACTTCCTTTAGCTATGGCAGTCCCCCTGTCTCCTGAGGGGGACAGCTTCACGGCTGCCTCTGAATGTCGCTGCAGTTTTCCGTCTGGCCGGCAGATGGCAGAAGACGCTTTTTTTTGAACGGCTGCTGTACCTTTCATTGTTATTGGCGAGTCAACGCTTACTCATTATTAATTCTGAATGTTAGATTTAATTTGTTTTGCAAATGTTACTCCAATAAACGTCCTCTCTGAAGGCCCTTAAAATTGGAAATCTCTCTCAACTCAGGTAAGGTGACCCAATAGCAAAAAGGATTTGTTGCCTTAATTAACCTGAAGGTCGTATTGATGAGAAATATACTAAGCAGAGCTTATTGGATGGAATATAACAAACCACAGATGCCCGAAGCATCTCTCTGACAATACAACTTGCAGTCTATGGCCATACCACCCTGAACACGCCCGATCTCATCTGATCTCGGAAGCTAAGCAGGGTCTGGCCTGGTTAGTACTTGGATGGGAGACAATACAACTTGCAAAGCCAGACCCATGTCCCTGTCTTTCAGCACCAGAAACACAGCCCTGTGACCTACAGGTAGCATTCTTGTTCTGATGGTCATTGTCAGTCTCTTCAGCCCCTTTCAGGTGTGCAATTCTTCTTAGAAGGAGTCTCCCCCTCTCCCCAGACATTTGGAAAATTGGCATTATTACTTTGAGTTTAATATATTAATCTGGGTTGGTTTGGTTTTGGATGCATGTCATGTGA
Organism: Loris lydekkerianus; assembly: GCA_963574355.1. Taxonomy (NCBI): domain Eukaryota; kingdom Metazoa; phylum Chordata; class Mammalia; order Primates; family Lorisidae; genus Loris; species Loris lydekkerianus. Next base: position 51,151 of record CAUYPK010094708.1, on the reverse strand, counting down.
CAGCCAAGTTTCCAGGGCAGACTGTCAATCTCACTGATTGCACAAAGCCAGTTGTTTGCATAAAGGTATGCATTTAAGCAGTGAAATAAACAATTTCTTAAGTTTGTTATTCAACCAAATATGGTAAACCATGGTCATCATGGTCATTCCCTTATATTCAGCTTGTGAACATAAAACAGAGGCAAGGACTCTTATTTATTTAATTTTATTTTTTGAGACAGAGTTCACTGTGTACCCTGGGTAGAGTGCCAGGGGTCATAGCTCACAGGAACCTCAAACTCTTGGGCTCAAGAGATCCCTCTGTCCCAGCCTCCTGAGTCGCTTGGACTACAGGCACCCACCATACCACCCAGCTAGTTTTTTCTATTTTTAGTAAAGACAGGGTCTTGCTCTTGCTCAGGCTGGTCTTCAACTCCTGAGCTCAGGCAATCCACTCGCCTCCCAGAGTGCTAAGATTACAGGCCTGAGCCACTGCACCCAGCCCAAAACAACTCTGGTTGATGAGGCAGCTGTTGATGAGGAATACAGACCTTGCCACAGGCCAGTTTCACCATTTCCTTACACTCCATGTGTGCTATGAACAGGGAATTAAGTATCAGCTGACTCCTAAATCTTGCAGTCCTCAGACTTTATGGTTCTTAGATCAGCATAAGGGTCCTTTCTGGCTCCCTTGGCAATGCAGAAATCCCTTGAGCTTCCAGCCCATCATACACAAGTTGCTGTGGCCTGTTCTCCACTGTGTCTTGGACTCTCCCTAGGAGCTTCCCTACCTAAGCCTTTTGCTGAAAAATTATTTACAAAGAGGTTTAGCACATTGACTGCCACACTAGAAAAAATTTTTTTCCTTGGGGCCATGGTGTTTTATTAGGTCAAGCTAAGTCAAGAGGCATGTGAGTTATATATGCTTCACTAGGCCTAGTAAAGTGAATACAACTCACGGGGCAGTTAATGTGTTAAGGAACATGTTAGTTCAGTGATGCTGGCCAGACTCTTCTACAATTGATTGGATTGTTCCTGACCATAAAAGCAGGGAAGCTCTCTTAGGACATGAACACAGCACATGAATTGAGCTGCAATAAACATTCTGGTGCAAATGTCTTTGTGGTAAAATGATTTTGGTTCTTTTGGGTAGATACCTAGTAATGGAATTGCAGGATCAAAAGGAAGGTCGACTTTTAGATCTTTGAGGATCTAAAAGAAATTTACCCTCATATTAATTTGAAATAAAAAAAAAAAAGAAAAGGAAGTGGGCTTGGCGCTTGTAGGACAGTGGTTACAGCACCAGCCACATACATCGAGGCTGGCAGATTAAAACCCAGCCCTGGCCAGCTGAACAACGACAACTGCAACAAAAAATAGCCATGTGTTGTGGCGGGCGCCTATAGTCACAGCTGCTTGGGAACTGAGGCAAGAGAATTGCTTAAGCCCAAGAGTTTGAGGTTGCTGTGAGCTGTGATGCCACCACACTCTACCAAAGGCAACAGAGTAACACTGTTTCAAAAAAAAAAAAAAAAAGAAGCCTGCTTATCCCCAGGCACAATGAGTGAGAGAGGGCTCACACCATTGCTGGGTAGGGTGATTGGGGGGGTATTGTTGGGAGAGATGGAAACAATGTGATTACCCCATGACATGGTCAATTTCATAATAAAAGTTTGGAAACAGGGGCTGAGAAAAACTTTTTAGAAGAAGTGACAGGATGTTGTAATACATTTGGGGACTGTGGGGAAATTCTGTGTGGCTAAAGTCTGGGAACCATGGAAGGAGGGGCAGAAATGTAGCCAAAGAGGAGTCAGAATAAAGGGCCATGTGTCCAGCCAGAATCTGGACATGGTCCTTTAGACCAGTGATTTTCAACCAGTGTGCTGTGAAAGGATCTTAGGTGTGTTTTGAAAATTTTCAAAGATCATTTATTTTTGAAAGAAGTTGAAAACACAACTTTTTTTTTTTGATCAACGTAATTTAAGTGTGTTGCAAAAGCTGAACTATAGATTCAAGTGTGCTGTGAGATAGAAAAGGTTGAAAAACACTGCTTTAGACAGTGGGGGGCACTGGACATTTGGAAACAGCAGGGTAACACAGGAAGTAACTGGTGGCTACATTGACTTGGAGTGAGGATTAAGATCAGCAGAAGGAGGGCCGAAGAGAGACATGGATGAAAAATCCAAAGAACCTGCTCAGGGATTAAATGAGAAATGGGAAGAGGAAGAAATTCAAAGGATAATTTCTCTGTTTCTAGTGTGGTAGAGCATGTGGGTGTTAAGGGTTTAATTGTCTCTCATCCTCCCTTGGCAAAGATAGGTTGAAGTCCCAACACCTGGTACCTGGGACTGTGACCTTATTTGGAAATAGGGTCTTTGCAGATGTAATCAAGTTGAGATGAGGTCATCCTGGACCTTAGGATGAGGTCATCCTAAACCAACATGAGCTATGTCCTTATAGGAGAAGAAACATAGACTCACAGAGGGAAGACTCACAGAGGGAAGATGGCTATGGGAGGAAGGAGGTAGACACTGGGGATGCAGCTGCCAGCCAAGAAATGCTGCACTGCTGGAAACTTCCAGAAGCTAAGAGAGGGGAGTGGAGGCCGGGAACGGAATTTCCCTCCAAGCCCTCCAGAAGGAACCAAGCCTTGATTTTGATTTTGGACTTCTGGTTCCAAAACCATCTTAAGTGTCAGGTTGACTGAGCTAATGCAGTGTAAATAACAAAAAGTGTATGCTCAGTCATGAAAAAGACAACTAGGATGTCTAAACGAAAATGACACAATCTATCCCAAGTCTTCCAGGAAGCCAATAATTTCAACCAATTATTATTTGACGTTCAGAATAAGTAACACAATTATGCAGGGAGTCAAAATTATTAAATCTGGGCTGGGCAAGGTGGCTCATGCCTGTAATGCTAGCATTACAGAGGTGGAGGAGGGAGGTGGAGGAGGGAGGATTCCCTGAGCTCAGGAGTTAGAAAGAGTGAGACCTCATCTCTACTAAAAATAGAAAAATCAGCCAGGCGCAGTGCTGGGCGCCTGTAGTCCCAGCTACTTGGGAGGCTGAGGCAGGAGGATCTCTTGAGCCCAAGAGTTTGAAGTTGCTGAGAGCTATGATGATGCCATAACACTTTATCCAGGATGACAGAGTAAGACTGTCTCAAAAAAAAAAAATAAATAAAAATAAATAAATAAATCCGAGTGAATTGGCCTAAGTATTATATCTAAGAATAAACACAAAGAAAAACTTACCACGGTCCTAATCCCAGAGGTCTGTAGCATGAAGACCCTCAGTACATCACATGTGTGGTTCTATGGATGTGACTGATCTGAGATTTTAATCTTAAAAAACCTAAACCACATTAAACATTTGACTATGCATTTTTGCCTATTGACAACATATTCCTTACAAAGTTTCATTACCTAGTAATTTTTTAAAGTTTTTTTTTGTTTTACTCTTTTCATTTTTTCTAGAAAATCTTGGCAAATTTCTAATTTCTGAAAACGTCTTACAATGGAATGATTCCAATAAATAAAGAAAGAAAAACTTTTCTCTGTTTTCTCCGTAAAAGTGTAAGTTAAATAGGTTCAAAATGTGGGTCTTTTGTTTTCGGACGTGATGGAGAATCCCACGGAAAGAAGGTTTAGAATCTGATAGCAGGCACATGACCCAAACTAATAGAAATGTTTCTCCCCTTATTTTGGTTTTAAAATTTTTTTATTATAGTACCCTTGTGTGAGAACTATGTACCATTTAACATTTTATTTTTCCTTAAAAGAACATACTATCCCAAATTGCTTACAAATCTAAATGAAGGATTTTTTTTACAACATACCTTTAAAACAAAGCAGTGGTCAGTGGGCGCTTTGTGTTTTATTTTGTACTGAATCCCATAATAAATATTGACATTTTCGAACTGTATAAAACATGCCAGATCTCGAGATGTCTGAAAGAGAGGGAAAAAAATAACCTCAACTGAGATGACAGTTGATCATTTTCCAAGGTTGTTTTTGATGGCACACGAAGGATTACATATGAGTAGGAAAGATACTGACGTAGGTAACTGACATAAAGGATGATCATACATAGTTTTCTAAAAGCCAAGCCTGTATTTTCAGAGTCAAAAGATAGTGAATGTTCCCAACACAAAGAAATGATAAATATTAGAGATGATGGATTTGCCAATTATCATGATCTGATACCTGTACGTTATATGTGTGAGGATATCAGTCCGTATCCCTTGAATGTGTACAATCATTATCCGTCAATTTTAAAAGAGTGCAACCAAGATAAAACAGCGTGCCGCTGCCCCAGAAATGCAGGGAACGATGATACTGCAGTTCTGGTGACTTCCTGGGGACTCCTGGAGCCAGAACTGACTGACCTTGAGATGTGGTTATTGATGCAGTCAGAATAAGGTCACCACCTAGTCAAGAAACTTCATTTTGGCTTTTGCAATTCTCAGTCTGTGATGGATTTTGGGATTGAGCATTAAAAAAAAAGCCCCCCCCACAGGACGAACAATGAGATGTAAACTCGAGGCTCAGTAAATTAGTACACACTTCATGCCCTTCTTTCTGGGCAAATGGATTTCTTTCGTGCTCTCTTTTTACTGCAGGCACATTGCCATGGAAACAGAGCCCTCTCCTCCATGCCTAATGTGCACTGTGCAGACTGCAACCTCCAATCTACATATTTGGTTACACTTCGATTACAAATTTGTCCCGTTGCTCTTTTTTTCCCCTTTCATATTCTGTACTTTCTTACCTAGTGAATGAATAAAGGGCAGAACTGTCACACCTTAGTGTGTAATTATTCCTTGGCTGTGGTTGTGCATTTTTATCTTAAAAGATCTTTTCTTCTGGATTTTCAAAGTTTTAATTTTTTATTTAAAATGCATACTTTTTAACAATTAAAAATCTGTATAAAATAAATCCAGGTCTTCTTCCACCAGACCTTTTTCTTATTCCGCTCCTTTCTCTGGAAGTACCACGGTTCATAGTTTGGTAGTTTTCTCCCAAATATTTTTGGGTAAACATTTATAAACCTATGTATGTGCAGACATACCCACTTACATGCAAATACTTCCGTAATTTTCAAAACATGAGTAATATTTTACTATACTTTCCTATGACTTGTTCTTTTTCTTATTTATATTTATTTATTCATTCATTTATTTTTTGAGATGGCATTGCCCTCTGTCATCCAGGCTGGACTGCAGTGGCATCATCATAGCTTACTGCAGTCATAAACTCCTGAGCTCAAGTGATCGTGCTTCCTCAGCTTCCCAAGTAGCTGGGACTACAGGTATGCACCACAAGGCCTGGCTAATTTTTTTTTTTTTTTTTAGAGATGGGGTCTTGCTGTGTTGTCCAGTTGGGTCTCTAACTCCTGGTTCAAGTGATCTGCCTGCCTTGGCTTCCCAATGTGCCAGGTCTACAGGTATGAGCTATCACATGTGGCCCCTTTATCTTAACGTTGTATCTTGGGGTCTTTCTACATCAGAACACATGGATGAATATAGGACATTCATCTTATGGCTGCTCAGCATTCTACTGTGTAAGTATAACAATTTATTTAACCATTTTTCTATAGATGATTAAAGGTTTATTTCAATATTTTGCTACTACAAAAAATATTGTGCATATGAGCAAATATTTCATTGGGACAGCATGACATAATCTCCTTAGGAGAGGAACAGACCCAGATGTTCACCATGACTTCACCTGCTGGATTAAGCTTGACCAGAGAAAGTGTGCAATCCATAAATACATCATTTGGTGGCACCCTGGATTCTGAAGGAAAGACAAAATGCTTTGCTGACCAGATATAGAGGATGGCCGTAAAGTTCGTAAAACTATAAATTACACATGAACTTTACAGCTACCATGGATATATAATAGATAAAAGATACATCCTAATTCTTCTAAAAGATGAACAGAAGGTGGAAATGTCACAACCCTCATGCCTGTAATCCTAGCACTCGGGGAGGCTGAGATGGGAGGATAATTTGAGGTCAGGAGTTCAAGAAAGGTCTTAAAGAAAGCTAATGGTCAGAGTGAGAGTTAAAATTACATTTTGAAGAAGAACTTAACATATGCTTTTAGATTCGAGGCAATAATTACAAATCACTAAGTTAACTGATGTCTAAAATATTCTGTTAAATTAGGCAGGGAAATGCATAAAGTATATGTGAGAGAACAATTTAAGCGTTCAGAGTATAAGGGCTGAAATCTCAATGAAGATGTTATCAACACTTCTAATGCTTCTGAGTCCAGATAGAAGTAGCTGTACTATAATTATTGTAGAACAAGGGGGTTAAATATAGGGAAATAAGGTTCTCAGAAATAGATATGGAACAAAATAATCTCTGGGAAAGTGCTTTTGATATAATTTTTGAAACTTCACTTTAAAATAGATAAAATTCTTTTGTTTTCAAGAGAGCAGTATGGAAAAAATTAAAATTTCAGTAATTCTGTCTCACAAGGCTGTGTCTTTCTATAAACATTATACACGGATCTTACAGCTACAAGGAGTGTATTTAAATTGTCACCTCCGTGTATCTTGTTTTTTTTTTTTTTTTTTTTTTTTTTAAACATTATAAAACTGTTGACCCACACTAGATTGGTGCGGCAAATCCCAAGAGCAACCCAACAACAAACACGGAGTTATTTAAAATTGAACACCCCTTTTATTTTTTTTTTTTTTTTTTTTTTTTTTTTTTAGACAGATTCTCACTCTGTTGCCCCAGACTAGAGTGCTGCGGCATCAGCCTAGCTCACAGCAACCTCAAACTCCTGGATTCAAGTGATCCTTCTGCCTCAGCCTCCCTAGTAGCTGGGACTACAGGTGCCCTCCAAAACACATGGCTAATATTTCTATTTTTAGTAGAGACGGGCCTTGCTCTTACTCAGGCTGGTCTCGAACTCCTGAGCTTGAGCAATCCCCTGCCTTGGCCTCCCAGAGTGCCTGGATTACAGGCGTGAGCCACTGTGCCCGGCCTCACCTCAGTGTTTCAGTCTCACTTATATGAAACGCTTTATTGCTAAAGTGCTTTTTTATTTTATTTTATTTTTTTTCTTTCTGACCTTGGTCTTTCCTTTGGGTACATAATAAATTCCAGAAGCCCGTAAAAGAAAATAGCGCCTTTTCCATGATTTCTTTCCATCTTCTTTCAAATAAAGAGCTCCTTCAAGTTCTGGTACAATGATTGATGTTCCACAGAAGCTTTCCTGAAATTAAAATTCCGATGACATAAAACACACAAAAGATAAAGCACACATTTTTGTTCACATTGAAACAAACCTGCAAATTAGCCTTGAAACTAAAAGTCAATTTTGTCTATAACACATTTGTTGAATACACATATTTACATTATATGCTATTTGCCAAAAGGGAGGAAGAATAACATAGGGCTGAGAACCCTGGCTTCTGAGTTTGACCTGAAGTTACTTCATAAATGAATTAATAGCCTGATTTCATAAGGTAGTAGGTTGTTAGTGCAATGCTAGTATATTGTAAAAGTAAGCATTTAATAAAGGCTATTACTGTTAATATAAATTCAAAAATAGAACAGTTAGTACTTTCCTGATAAGTAAAACATAATTACTATTTCATTGCTAGCAAGTAGAAAAATTATATAATTCTAAACATAAATGAATACCTTGTATAATAATAGTAATACACTATTACCGAGATAGTTTTCAAAAAATGACAAAGGCAATTATTAGTACTACAGTACCAGAAAAGAATGACCAAGCACATTTTCTAGTTATAGATTTTCAACTCTCAAAACTTGCACATGATTATCTTCCTTAATACATTTCTTTTAAAAAGCCAGACGACCAAATTACATGTTATTCTATATGTCGGTTCAAATTCTCAAACTTATTTTTTGCTTGCTTTTTATAACTCTCAACATCCTTCCCCGTTTAGTCTCCTAAATGCAAAATAACTGAATTTTGCATCTTCCAAGTAAATTTATATGGAGTAAAGCTGGAAAATGTTTTTGCTCCCATTTCCCCCAATTTCCTCCCAAATTAGCTAGTATTAGTTGTCCTATCAACAATTTCTTAAATTCAAGCAGATTTTTGGCCCAGATTAGACAGGATAATGATGGTTTTTAAAAAACATGCTTTGTATTTTCTTTCCCATCCAACTGTAAAGCACTGTTGAAATTCTAGAACAAGGACTGTACTGCTGGACCTCCTGGAGCATGGTCCCAGGAACCAGAACCTGTGACAGGTGCTCCGGGTCTTGGGAAACAGCAGTGCTTCATTTGGTTCAGGGTTGAAAAGTCTGGCAGGGCCTAGAGACCAGTTGGGGACCTTAGTGAACGGGAGAGGGCGCTCTTCAGCGTCTGCCAATTGGCTCCACATTGGAACCCTGGCTTAGGCATCAAGTCAATAGAAGTCCAAAATCCACTAACTCAAGAAGACCCACATACTGTCATGGGTAAATAAGACCTGGCTGTGGCTTTAGCATGCCCATGGGATCTGGCTTCATCTATCTGCCATATGTGCTGGGAGCTTCGATTTTTAACATAACTAGTTATGTGAAAACTCATTAGTAGTTTCCAAAAAAATAAAAAATTAAAAAAAAAATCAATAAGTGAACTTCTGGAACACGTCCTGGTGGTGATGATCACAGACATTGTACAGTAAGGATCATGTGCTTTCATCATCTTGCTGAACCTCTGTAAGGATCCAGTATGAGGCTGAGGTTTTCAGAGGTCTGAGTATTGCCCATTAGCACGAAAACAGCGCTGGGGCCTATGCCAGCCTCTAATTCCAAATCCCATGCCTGTTTTTTTAAAGACATAGTCTCATTTTGTTGCCCCAGGCTAGAATGCCGTGATGTCACAGTAACCCCAAACTCCTAGCTAGGTGCATGAGATTCTCCTGCCTTGGCCTCCTGAACAGCAGGGACTACAGGTACCCACCACAACACCCAGAAAAATTTTTCAATTTTTAGTAGAGACAGAGTCTTGCTTTGCTCAGGCTGGTCTCAAACTCCTGAGCTCAAGGGATCCTCCTGCGTCAGCCTCCCAGAGTGCTGGGATTACAGGCGTGAGCCACCGCACCTGGCCATATAACTCTAAATCTCTCTCATTCTACCACATCAGGCTTCTGGAAGACCATCTTAGAGTGCACTTTTAAAAAGACATGTGAAGGCTGGGCGCAGTGGCTCATGCCTATAATCCTAGCACTTTGGGAGGCTGAGGCAGGTGGATTGCCTGAGCTCAGAAGTTGGAGACTAGCCTGAGGCAAAGTGAGACCTCATCTCTAAAAATAGCTGGGTGTTATGGTGGGTGCCTATAGTCCCAGCTACTTGGGAGGCTGAGGCAAGAGGATCACGTGAGCCCAGGAGTTTGAGGTTGGTGTGAGTTATGATGCCACGGCACTCTACCAAGGGTGACAAAGTAAGACTCTGTCTCAAAAAACAAAAACAAACAAACAAAACAGTGTGGAATCCTCACATCTGATTTCTGTTACAGCACGTCATAGGTCATGAAAGATATGGTTTGTTAGGACCTGAGTTTTATGAGGATTCATGTCTTTTTAGTCATGAATCACTAATTCAACTGCACGAAAAGCAAACTATATTATTCAAAGCCACACATTTTAACAACTGACTCAAAGAAACAGTTGAATTATCTAAATAGCTATAATTTAGTAATAATTTCATTTTAAAACCTCAACTTCACATTTCAGCACATTGTCAAACTTTTCCATTGTTCTGGGAAGCAAATAACTTAAAAATAGATACAATAAAAGTCCTTCTCGTTTCTTCCTCTTTGTAAAATTAAGCTTACCTCAAGTAAACTTTCCTTGTTCTTAGCATTCATTTTCTCATTGGTTTCCTTGCCTTCTTTCTTCCCTTTGTTATTTAAGTAGAAATTCTAAATAGAATGATAAAAGATCAGCTCAGTAAGTCTTCATGACCATGGTAGACACAGCAAGGAACTCACGGTCTTGCTGGAGAGAGACGTACGCATGTGCAGTGGACAGGCAACCACAGAGTACAGAATCAGTCACCACCGGGACCTTCTGAAATGCAGATTACTGCATCACTGAGGCCGGAGGAAAACCTCCCCTCGCTCCCGCAGGGCACAATCAATGAGGAAACATAAGACAGAAAATATTAGCAAAAAATACGATGTCATTTAGCTGTTAAATTCCATGTTCTTGACAATGGTCCCCAGCATTTTTGGCACCAGGGACCGATTTCATGGATGACAACTTTTCCACAGATGGGTGTATGTGTGTGAGGTGGGTGGGATCTGACAGGAGGCAGAGCTCAGGCGGTGATGCGGGTGACTGGGAGCAGCTGTACATACAGAGGAAGCTTCTCTTGCTTACCTACCTCTCACCTCCTGCTGTGTGGCCTGGCTCCCCACAGGCCACAAACCAGTACGCGTCAGTTGCTGGAGGGATGGGGACCCCGTTCTAGAACATACATGTCAAATGCTGGAGGCTGAGAGGCCCTAAGGCCCTGGGAAGAGCCTGGGGCTGGAATGAATGTGGAACCCACGTCCTGTGTCTAAGGAGGAACTTCTCTCGCCAGTGGGGGAGCCCAAGGCTTTGTGGACTGGAGACTCTGGCTTGTAAAATAAAGACTGAAATCTGGATTTCTGTAAATGTTAGCAACTTTTAATTTATTTATTTTTAAAAGCTGTATGTGTTGAGCTGGGTGCGGTGCTTTACGCCAAGGCAAGTGGATCAGCTGAGCTTAGGAGTTCAGCACAATGACTAAACCAAGGACCCTCCTAAACCTAGACACAAAAGCTTATTTATACAATAGGATGTGATCCTTGTTTAGAGAAATGCATGTTCCTGGGCTCCCAACCTGCTGAGCTGGGATCTCTGGCATAAGGCCTGGGAATCTGCATTCCAGTGTGTTTCCTGGATGATTTTTATGTGCAGTGACGTTTGAGAACTGAGGGTACTAGACAGAAAGTTAGGAGGCAAACTATGGGCAAATAAAATGTACAGATTTATGGTATCTACTAGAAATAGGATGCATAAAAATGGTGATTCTTTGACTTAAATAGGGGAAATAATGATTTCTTTGATAATTCTTATTAAAAGAAGTTTTCTTTTAGTATATATATTTTTTCAAGATCTTTTTGCTTTGACTTGTTATTTGAAAGGACAGCATTTTGTATAATACAGGATTCAGAAAACTACTTTGATTTTACATGTTTGGCTTAAGGATTCCAGCTAACCATAGTGAGTAACACAGCACTTGTCAGAACTCTGTGCTGAGGCTATGCAGGTGTGCTTTTCATCCTTACAAGAACCCCCTACCATAGGCACTATTGCTATTGCTATTTTATAGATAAGGGTGCAGAGGATTAAGGCCGGGTGCGGTGGCTCACGTTTGTAATCCCAGTACTCTGGGAGGCCAAGGCAGGCAAATTGCCTGAGCTTAAGAGTTCAAGATCAGCCTGAGCTAGAGTGAGACCCCGTCTCTAAAAAAAAAAAAAAATAGCCAGGTGTTGTGGCAGACATCTGTAGTCCCAGCTACTTAGAAGGCTGAAGCAATGGGATTGTTTGAACCCAAGAGTTTGAGGTTGCTATGAGCTATGACACCATACCAGGCACTCTACTGAGGGTGACAAAGTGAGACTGTCTCAAAAAAAAAAAAAAAAAAAAAAAGAAAGGAAGGAAGGATTAAGTGATTCACCTGAGGCTAATTAGTGACAGAGCTTTGAGTTCTTACACTTTTTTTCTCAGCATTAAAAATGCTCTAAGTACAGAATCAGGCATGGTGGTGAATTCCTGTACTCCCTATTACTCCGGAGGCTGAGGTGGGAGGATTGATTGAGCCTAGGAGTTGGAGTCCAGACTGGACAACATAGCAAGACCCTATCTAAAAAAATACTGTAAGTACTATGGGCGAGAACCTAGACAACAATGTGAATGTACTTAATGCCACCAAACGTTAACATGATAAATTCTACGTTATATATATTTTCCCATCATAAGAAAATGTGACCCAAAATAAGATGACTTTGTCACAAGTGTGAATACACAGATTGCTGTTAAAAAGCAAATCTTGACGGAGAGGGTGAGATATCTGAATCGTGGGTGGTGTAAGAATGAACAGAGAGGGTGATAAAGACAGCACAGCATGTTTCCCATCATCATCTGAGAAAGGGGAAGCACCTGTCACCCCCGCAGGGACAGGGAGGGGAAGAGCCTGTTCAAACTGTGTGAAGCCACATTTTAAAAATGGTGCTTGAAAGAGTTGGGACCTGTGGCGTGGCTTTCTCTGACAACATTTCTTATATTTTCAGCTTCTGAACGACTTTTTACTTTCTGAGTGAGGGTGCTATCCTGTGTTTTGTTTTCATTGTAAAGAGAAAGCAAAACCACAAAGTAAATCTGAGCTGGAGGAGGGCAGTCCTTCCAATCAGACTGACTGCCCCCAGGTCACAGCTTTCACCTGTGGTGTGGGCGGCCCACTCAGTGCGGGCCGCTTTGTCACAAGCAGGGGAACTCAAAATTTAATCACTATCTGTACAAATCTGAATTGAGCAATAAGGAAACTTTTAAAATAGAAAATGAGACTTTGGGTCCCAGCCATCTTTTCTCACAGCTTCTGGGAGTGTGAGATGTGGGGACAGCTGCATAAAAAGAAACAGAGAAAATACATGACTTATAAAATGTCGCCTTCTTAGAATAAAGAGGAAATCAAGCAAGCAGTTATGAGTCCATGAGAAAATGTTTGTGAGTATCCTCACACATGCAAAACATCCCTGTTCTTAAGAAGCTTGCCATCGCACTGAGAAGATTAATATCATCAGATGACAGATGGATGGATGACTATATCCCTCCAGACGTGGGGAGATAATACAACATCGTGTAAAAAATGAGCCATGTTTGATAGATTTTCAGAGAGGAAGAAATTACTATGGGCGGAGATGCTGAAGGAAAACTTTGCAGAGGAGATCAAGGTTTGCATCAGGCCTTGAAAGATGTTCCATATTCAGCTAAGGGAATAAAGAATAAGAATAGCCCTTCAGGCCAGAGAAGCAGCATCCACAAAGGCATAGAAGTTGCTAAACAGGAGGTATGTGTGGAGTACCAGGGAAGAGCCAGTCTGGTGAGGCCCATGGGATTGGCACAGTCCACCTGAACGGAGATCAGACCAGCACCGTCCTGCTTCTCTGCATGTGGTCAGGTGGTCGTCACTTTCTCCAGAGTGGGTGGAGCTTATTTCCTTATTTCCTCACTGATGCTGAGTCTGGCCTTGTGACTTGCTTTGGTCAATAGCACGAGTATGGAAGAGACAAATCATCAATTCTGAGCAAAGGACTGGAGCTTCATAGCGTATTTCCCATTGGTTGCCTACCATGGGAAGAATATATCACAGATCTGTGCTGTCCTAGGATAGTCTGACTCACATTCTGGACCCACAGACAGATAAGCTGCTGATCACAGCAGAGCGGCAATTCTGTTGCCGTGAGCTGCTGGGATTCAGAGGTGGGCTTTTTTAATGCCTCAGACATTGACTAATATGTCCACATGCCCACACTGGCTGGTGGGAGGATCCAGGGCATGGCCACGGGGAGACCTTTCTTTAATACGGCAGCCCACACTGAGCCACACTGTGTGGCTTCCCTCCTAGGCATGCCTGGTCCTGGATGGTCAACAATCGGTATCAAGTCTTCTGCTCAGGTAGAGGGAGGTTGGAAAGGAATGGAAGAAAGATGCCGTGAGATAATTTTCTACCACTGTGGCTTCCAGGCTGTAGGCCGGACCTTCTGCAGCTGAGAGGAGGAAGAAATTGTGTTTCTCTCTTTATTCCTCACTCATACAGCCAACTGTAAACCATAACCACCACCAAATTTCAGTTAAGCACCAGAAAAAGTATGGAATAAAAATGATTTATTTATTTATTTATTTAGAGACAGAGTCTCGCTCTGTTGTCCTGGGTAGAGTGTTGTGGCATCATAGCTCACAGCAACCTCAGACTTTCGGGTTCAAACAGTCCTTTTTGCCTCAGCCTCTCAAGTAGCTGGGACTACAGGCTCAATGCCACAATGCCAGGCTAGTTTTTCTATTTTTAGTAGAGATGGGATCTTGCTCTTGCTCAGGATGGTCTCAAACTCCTGAGGTCAGGCCATCCACCCACCTCTGCCTCCCAGAGTGCTAAGATTATAGGCATGAGCCACTGCACCCAGCAGAAAATAAGTTGTGGCTTATTTTGGCTCACAGTTTTGGAGGATGGGGAGTCCAAGGGCATGGTGGTAGCCTCTGGTGAGGGCTTTCAGACTGTGCCATCACAGGGTAGAAAAGTGGAAGAGCAGGTGAGCAAGTGTGAAAAGGACAGCAAGTGTGAGCTAAACTTGCTTTTATAACAAGCTGCTCTTGTGACAACTGACTTAATTCTGGGAGAACGAATTTACTTCTGAGATAAGGGCGTTAACCTATTCTTCAGGCCTTGCCATCATAACCCAATCATCTCTTAAAGACACCACCTCTTAATACTGTTACATTGGCAATTAAATTTCTAACACATGAACTTTCGGGGGACACATTCAAACCACAGCACCCTCTTTTATCCATCAAAGGGGCTGGGGTGGGCTAAGACTGACTTTGAAGTTGTGAATGCAGATTCCAAGGAGAAAGACAGAATTTAAACTTTCAAGCACTCCATACACGTGCAGATCTGTAAGACTATCATTCTTGTTTCCTAGGGGCACAGACAGAGGATGTCATTTACCATGCAAGACAATGTGATTGTTAGACAGCACATGGGTCTCAAGTAAGGGTTAGCTGGGTCAGGCCTTCACATGCACTTTTGTACAGAACACAAAATAATAAGATTGGGCTTCCTCTGATCTACACCTCTTGAGATCAGTCTTTTCTCACTGCACAAAACTGAGCCACTTTAGAAACTTCTCAGAGTCAACTGATTTCATTTGTGGTATTGTCCTGATAGCTGTACTCAATTTATCTCATCTGAGGATTCTCACAGTTGCTAAGTCTGCTGATTTCATTCTGGGTTTCCTACAGTCTGGAGGGCTCTGGACAGAATAGTTAATGGGTAAGAATTGCTCATCAACACCCTCAATGATAATCACAAGATCAAACAAAGGCCTATCTTTGATATCAGTTTTCTCATTTTTTTTTTTTTTTGAGACAGTGGCATCACAGTTCACAGCAAACTCAAACCCTTGGGCTTAAGCGATTCTCTTGCCTAAGCCTCCCAGATAGCTGGGAGTATAGGCACTTGCCACAACGCCTGGCTGTTTTTGGTTGCAGTTGTCATTGTTGCTTAGCTGGCCTGAGGCTGGGTTTGAACCCAGCTCCCTCAGTGTATTTGGCTGGTACCGTAATCACTGTGCTACAGGCACAGAGCCTCAGTTTTCTCATTTGTAAAGGAGGACTAAAAATACATCCTTCTTAACCCTCCTAGTTGTAAAGATGGGAGATAATATAGGCACAGCATCTAGCCTGGCAGGTAGCAGGTAGTAAGTAAACAGAAATAGTTTATTATTGTCTCTAGCAAGTTCTTTTTCCCCTGGATCATCAGTTTATTCTCTCTGCATTAGGTAACAAGTAGCCTTTGTTGTAAACTTCCTAAGAAAATAAATTCTTACGCTTGACACCTTAAGAACGGAAGTCAATTCCTATCAGTACCCTTATCTCCAGAAGTTTCACTTTGCAATCACAGAGAAAAGTCCCTTGACACAAGGAAAGTTTCCGGGGATAATAAGGACAGTTACAAAAATCCAATTACTTTCTCCCTTTGTAAGTGCCCTGTAGGCTGATAATAGGTTAGATGGGGATATCTCAGCAATGGAGAAATTTGCACTATCTCACAAAGAAAAGAAAACAACCCAAGGAAAAATTTAAGGGCCTATATTTAACATTTATAGATAAAATATTGCTCATCTGATAGAAAATAATTAAGTGAAATGCAAACGTTCATGCTAAATCCACAGTCTGTTAAAAGAGATTATTTTTGAAGGCAAGGGAAAATCTCAGCATGTTTAGAACCAAGCTCGTCATGTTCTTCTCTCAACCTGTTTCTTTCCTTGAGCTTCCTCCTTCAGCTAATGCCACCAGAACCTACCCATTTTCCTGCCTGTAACCCAGGGATCATCAATCCTGTCTCCTTCTTTCTATTATCTTAGCAGCCAACCAATCACCGTATTCTATAAAATCTACCTCCTAATAAACATTCCAGCATCTTCCATGTAGGTGTCTGAATAACACTTTTCTTCCATTTCTGACATTCCTAAAAGAAAATGTTTACAACCCTGATGCAATTACAGTTGCTTGAGGTCTCGGGAACACCTTGTACACATGACTTAAGGGAATCATTTTCAAAGGGAAGAACAATGCTTTCTACTTGTGTAGATTATTTGGAGGATGGAATCACAATATTTTGCACAACTTTTTCAGGTGCTCCTTAACTTAGCCCAGTTAACTGATCAATAACAGCCAAATACAAACAACCAAGAACAGAGCATCTTTCAAAGGGGAAGCGTTAGTAACTAAACGATGAAGGAGGCCAAACAGAAACAGGAGAGAAGGATTAGACAAAACGGATACATATGTGTTGGATCATGAATGAAAAGAAACAAAGTAGATTCTTTTCTTTCTGAATCCTTCAAAGTGCTCTTCCTTTATACATGGCCCAACAGTGGATTTATTTGAAAAGAATACATTTGTGGTATTTTGTGAGATAATGAATAGTGTGGTTTGTTACACAGGTGACATTAAAAAAAATCCTCCATATTTTATACGGTTTTACAACATACAGGTCATCTTACCTGGGGGTTTTTAAATACAGCATATTTTTCCTCTTTTTCCAAAAATAGTACTTTATTTTCTGTATCTCTCGTCCAGTCTGATAAGACTTCAACAACATTTTCGTGGTCTTCAAAAAACCTCTCTGATAAAATAAGAAGAGGTATTTTCAGACCCAAGACCTCAGGGTTTCCGAGAAACAGGCTATTGTTGAGTTAAACATAATGCTTTGTAGTTTTTAATCAGGTTTCTAAGATTCTTAATTCTCACATGATTCGTACTGTAACATTCCCATTATGTTTATAGTTTAGTGTCAGGTTTTCAATTTATCCTCCACAAAACAGAGGTGGAAGAACCCCTAATACAGTGACAATGATCAGCTACCACATTTCCTTTTCTTTTTTCTTACTTTCTTTTCTCTTAGAAATAAGGTTTTGGCAGAGCATGATGGCTCACACCTGTAATCCCAGCACTCTGGGAGTCTGAGGTGGTGGATTGCCTGAGCTCAAGGGTTCAAAAGCAGCCTGAGCAAGAGTGAGACCCCGTCTCTACTAAAAATGGAAAAATTAGGGCGGCGCCTGTGGCTCAAAGGAGTAGGACGCTGGCCTGGTATGCTGGAGGTGGTGGGTTCAAACCCAGCCCTGGCCAAAAACTGCAAAAAAAAAAAGAAAGAAAGAAAGAAAGAAAAATGAGTCAGGAGTTGTGCCTGTAGTTCCAGCTACTCGGGAGGCTGAGGCAGGAGGATGGTTTGATCCCAGGAGTCTGAGGTTTCGAGGAGCTATGATGCCAGGGTACTCTAGTCTGGGGCAACAAAGCGAGACCCTGTCTCAAAAAAAAGAAAAATAAAAAGAATGTCAAAAAAGAAAAGAAAGGAAGTCTTGCTATGTCGCCCAGGCGGAACCACTCACAGACATGATAATAGCACACTACAGTTGGAGCAATCCTCCTGCCTCAGCCTCCCAAGTGCACCACTGCACCCATATTTTCTCATATTAGCATTTTTTCCCCTTTAAATAATACCAGGTGATGGAAAATTCTGTGAGGAGGGCAATCAGAGGATGATTAGTTAAACAGTTTGAATGAAACATTGTGAGACCTACGATGCATAGTCTAAAACATCACTCTTTAAAACTATAAAGACCACGTATGAACCTTAATTAAACATAAATATAAAGGAAGGCCTTCGTTTCTCTCCTTGACTCCCTCAATGGAGGAAGACTTCAGCTCCAGCCCATAGAACTCACCGATTTGTAGTTCTGGGTACGTTTCATAGAGACACCAGTCTACATTGCAGTCACAATGAGTTTTCTCAAAGAGGTTGTCCAGAACATCTCGGGCCGACTGCCGCTCATCCACCATTAGTGACTTCGTGCTGTTGTCGTCCATGTGCACCTTGACCACGAGCTGAGGAGAAAGGCACGGTGCAGCCAGTCAATTTCAGCAACCGGAGAAGGCCGCTGACACTAAGGTTTCAAATGCTATTGTTTCCACAAATTTCAGTAAGAATGTGTTCTGTGAACTCACTTAGTCTAAACTTACTTGGATGCCAGGCACTTGTTGTAGGGGCTGTGAATATAGAGGTGGGGAAACCAATTCACAAAAACACAAAACGATTGAAGAAAACGTTGGTTAACATTCAGAGATTCGGCATTCTGGTGGCAGAGCCAGAAAACAAACAGAACCAAAGAAGGTCTGACTGTAACATTCCCATTCTGTTTATATTTTAGTGTCAGGTTTTCAATTTATCCTCCACGAAACATCATTCTCTGTTACTTGTTCTGGTTCTGTCTTAGAAGAGCCTGCAAACATTTCTTGATTCTTATATTTTTATCATAAATTCTTCTTTTTTGCTGAGCTGGAAAGCAAACCCAAGAGTCTGAAGACCCCAGATGAAACCAAGGTGGTTAATTTACGATTCTTTGAAGGTCCACAGAGTTTACTGTGGCACAGTGTCACCGAGGGACCTTCATGAGAGCCAGACTGTATTACAACAGAGCACAGTTGAGGTCCGAGGTGAATTAAGTGCAACGTATGTGGACAGAGAAATAAGCTGTTCTGGAGGCTTGTAAGCCGGCGATGGATCTCATTTATTTTTTATTCCAGCTTCAAAATAATTCTATTGAATTGAATTCACAATCAAATTGGTAATTCCCTCATTTCAAATCTAGAGGTTGATGAGAGCAGAACTTGCTTATCTTCCATATGGACACACAGGATATCACTGGCTTTTCTAGGCAACTTGTCAAAGTTATCAAACTGCTTGATCCCCCAGAGAGGCTATGATTTTGAGGTAGTGTAAGAGAACTAATGCATGAAGTGATGCAGAGAGGCTGTGGATTTTCTTATAGCACATCTGTCTAGGGTTGGTTATGGTTATTTGCATTAAGACTCATCATTATTTAAATTTTTTTTTTTTTCTTAGTTTTGGCCGGGACGAGGCTTGGAACCCGCCACCCCTGGTATATGGGGCTGGCACCCTACTCCTTGAGCCACAGGTGCCACCCTATGTTTTATTTTGAGACAGAGTCTCACTTTGTCACCCTGGGTAGAGTACTGTGGTATCATAGCTCACAGCAACCTCTTTGGCTCACCCTCCTGAGGAGCTGGGACTACAGGTGGCTGCCACAACACTCAGCTAGCTTTTTCTATTAATATTTTTTATTTTTTAATTTTTAAGTAGAGATGGGTTCTTGTCCTTGCTCAGGCTGGTCTCAAACTCTTGAGTTCAAGCAATCCACTCGCCTTGGCCTCCCAGAGTGCTAGGATTACAGGCATGAGTCAATGTTTGAGACTCATCGTTATTAAATAAAATGGTAAGAAGGATGAGAAAGGAGACAGATAATATGGGTAACATTTCTTCCTTTCTAAAAGTTCGGGTTAGGTTCTGAGCAGCTGGGAAACTGCCCTTTGTATCTCATTGCCACCTAACTTGACCTTGAAAACGCTCTGTAGTGAGCAGACGGAAGCGTGTATATAGTTCCTGCAGTTTACTAACAGCAACTTAAGGGTGGGAAGGGTGTGTGTGGTGGTAAGAGTGTGCGCGAGGCACCAGGCCACAACCACAGGCTGAAGCACTTATGAACCACCTCCTCCAATCAACACATGTACCTGTGTGTCAAAACATAGGCATGGGGGGTGTCTGTGGCTTAAAGGAATAGGGTGCTGCCCCTATATACCGGAGGTGGTGGGTTCAAACCCAGCTCCGGCCAAAAAAAAACATAGGCATGTGTCTTTTACATGTTTTTTAATAAAACATCTTTATTCCTTTGGGTAAATCCCCAAAAGTGGGACTGCTGGATCAAATAGTAGGTCTACTTTTAGGTCCTTGAGGTATCTCCATACCTTCCATAGAGGTGGTGCTATTCTGCTATCGCACCAACAGTCTGTCTACAAGAGTTTCTTCTAAGTATCATGAAAATGGAAAAACAAACACCACATGTACTCAATACTAAATTGGAACTAATAAACCAACACTTATGTGCACAGATGGAAGTAAAACTCAATGAAAATCCAGCAGGTGGGAGGGGAAGGAGGGGAAGAGCAAAGTCACACTAACAGGTACAGACACACCAGCTGAGTGAAGGGCTCACTGATAACTTTGACTCGACCTGTACAAAAGCAACTTATATAATCAAAACATGTGTACCCCTGTAATATTCTGAAATTTAAAAAAAAAATGTAGAAATGAAGCAATTAAAGTGTACTCCCTCCTTCAGGGACCATTCAAACCGACTCTTCTCCCAGGCTTGCTGAAGACTATTTTTTCCCCTTGATGACCTGTATCAAGGTTGGATAAAAAAAGCAATTGGATAATTGCTTTTTTCCTATATTTGTCTTTTGATGTATTTAAAAGGTGAGGTCCAGGTACCAGTGTCAAAGATATATTCACCTGACCTTAGAAATAAGTATTGGAGGGTTGCTTGGAAAAATAGAAATTCCTCAAATAGTCGTCTTTACTATGATCTATTTTCTATAGAAGGCATATTAGCTGCTCTCTGCTGAGAATTACTGCTATAAAGTAGCTACATGTGCTAAGAAACACTACCAATGTTAGGGTTGAGAAAATTTAATCTTCTTGATGGAAAAATTAATGATGTTTTGAATACATTTATTCCTGCTTAGGAATTCATGAGAAAACAAAAACAGATGTTGCTGTTTTCTTTCATTTTTATAGAGAGGAAAAAAATACGAAACCACATAATTTGGCAACAATGAAAGTTAAAAAAATTTTTTTTGCTGAAATTGCAAATTAGATTTAATCCACATAAATTTACGAATGTCCAAATTATGAAATTTAGAAAACAAAAAGGAAACAGAAGGCTGGTGACGTTTAACCAGAAGAAATCATATTTACTATTCTTCACAGCTTCCCTCACATTAGCAAGCTGAAGAGTAGCTCAAAACCAACATGTAAACTAAATCACAGTTATGCGACTTAGTAAGCTAAATTACAGTTAAGCAATTTAGTAAGCTAAGTACTTTTTATATTTATACTATATGATACAGGGCAAAATGATTTAAGAACAAAAACACCTCATTGTTTTAATCCATTAGATTTTATAGTTTATTTTATAATTTCTTCTTATTTTTCTTTTGAAAGCTGCTAAATACAAAAATATCCTAGCCCCAAATCATATATATATCTATATCTTCTGTAGCAAGATTTACAAATGGAATTTGTGTTTCTAAATCACAGGGCTTTCAAACAAATACATGAAATTAATGCATGAGTCCATTTCTGTTTATGAATCCAAAATCTTTACACCACTAGCTGTATACATCATTCATAATTCAAAATGATGTCAACACCCCGCAGAATACTTGAAGGCAAAGTACTTCAGATAGACTTGATTTCCATCCTTTAAAAACATATTGTAGATTACATGTGAGTCCAATGCAGTTACTTTCTTAAAGGGTGAATATGTCTCAGTTATTTTTAATGTTCTGTGCCATGGACACAGAATAGAAACACATGGGGAGTATCTGAAATCAGAACAAATACATCACCTGTCTTCATAATTTTCTTTCCTTTCCCACTGATCAGGTGGCTTCTGTTTTACATCTTCTTTGTTGGATGGAGGCAGGTTGTGCTCTGTGTCTACCATTATAATTCATCTGAACTAAATCACGGTAACCCTCTCTTGCTCTCTGATATGTGGCAGGAAATGCCTGCTATCTCCTCCTGTTCTCTTAATCCCAGTTGAAGCAAATAGATGGCATCTGCTAGTTGTTCTACATTTTTATCTAAGAAAGAGTTTCTTTTTTTCATTTGTCATCTGAAAATATGTACAAAATAGCCTTCATTTTGGCTGGGCCTGGTGGGCTCACACCTGTAATCCCAGCACTCTGGGTGGCGAGGCAGATGTATTGCCTGAGCGCAGGAATTCGAGACCAGCTGGAACCAGAGAGAGACCTCGTCTGTAAAATGGCTGGGCGTTGTGGTGGGTGCCTGTAGTCCCAGCTACTCGGGAGGCTGGGGTAAGAGAATCATTTAAGCCCAAGAGTTTGAGGGTGCTGTGAACTGTGATACCATGGCACTCTACCGAGGGGGATAAAGTGATACTCTGTCTAAAAAAAAAAAAAAAAAAGCCCTCACTTTATAACCAAAATGTGGAACCCAAGAAGAGAGTCTGGTCTTGGACGGAAACATAATAGTTCATCCGTAGTCCCAGGAAAGAATGTGAGATGGATGTGGATAGATGCAGGGATGAGCAAGGTGGTTAAATGTCTTGGTGGGAGCTGGGCCAACTTTTCTTTTGATTGCTTTTATTTTCTCTGTGAAATGGGCAGAAAAATCATTAGCTGAGAGAATGTGGGTGAAGAAACAGGTTTTGGAGGTTTTACAAGAGAGGACAGGTATAAATGGTTTTCTAAGTTCGTGGGGGTGGACAGTTGGGCCAGGGAGCTCAGGTGGCACCAAGGGCCCAGGACTGAGCAGGGGAAAGGTTGGATCGAAACAGGGTTTGAGAAAAGGGCAAGACATCTGAGAAAAGAATATGGCATTCCAATGATCGCCTGTGAAATGTAATCACGTGTAGAGAAAAGGGCAGAAGAACGATGAAGCAGCTCCTAAATGTTTGGAGTGAAGGAACCAGACTGATCTGGAATGAGAAAGTCTGGCTCTGAGGATAGTTAAGGATTATTTATGGAATATCAATATCAATCAACATGTATTGATTCAAAGAACTGTGATAGGTGCAGTGGGAATATAAAGTGTAAAGAAAGCCCTCTGTGGGCTCAGTGCCTATAGCACAGTGGTTACAGCACCAGCCATATACACTGAGGCTGGCAGGTTCAAACCCAGCCTGGGCCAGCTAAACAACAATGACAACTGCAACAAAAGAAATAGCTGGGCGTTGTGGTGGGCGCCTGTAGTCCCGGCTACTTGGGAGACTGAGGCAAGAGGATCTCTGTACCCCAAGAGTTTGAGGTTGCTGTGAGCTGTGATGCCACAGCACTCTACCGAGTGTGACATAATGAAACTTTGTCTCAAAAAAAAGGGAAAAGAAACAAAAAAAAGAAAGCCCTTTGTGAAAAGTATTTTTCCCTTTCTTTCTTTTTTTAGAGACAGGGTCTCACTCTGTCACCCAGGCTATAGTTCAATGTCACTTCCCACTGTGGGTTCAAGAGATCCTCCTTAGCCTCCTGAGTAGCTGGGAACACACACATGTCACCACACTGGTTGTAAAGTTGGGCTCTCTCTATGTTGCTCAGGCTGGTCTCAAACTCCTGGCCTCAATCGATCCTCCAACCTCTTGAAAGTCTAGGATTACAGGTGTGAGCCTTTGTGCCCAGCCACTAAAAAGCTCTTAATGAGTCCCGAAGAAACGTTATACATTTCAGCAGTTGCAATAAAATGAGGACAGTTTCATCTTTCCCTGAACTTACCAAACCATTATTAACAATTACTATATGCTTCTAATGAGGTCAAATACTTGTATTCCTGTTATAATACAATACACATGTTCCTGAAAAATCTATGCTCTGCGGAAAAAAAAAAAAAGTATGATAAAGTTACTGGGAAGTCGATTTGGGGCAGATCACTCAAAACCTATGCAACTTTGAAACCAGAACACCAGCAAAAACAACATTTGGTGTCCTAGGAGAAAACCTGGCTATCGGGGCAGGCAGGAGGGCTGGAGGCTGCCCCAAGGGATATGCAGAGTGCACAGCAGCAATTGTGGGAATGTGGAGACCAGACCAAGGGACGCTGAGCCCTGACCCAGTTAAGGCAGGAGGTGAAGGTGGTGCTACCTGCTATGAGCCCACAGCTGGGCAAAGCCCTAGGAGGGAGCCTTGGCTGTGCAGACTAATTGTTCAATTTCCTACATTAGACCTGAAAGGGCCTCTGTCTATGCAGTAGCCAAGCCATGAGACTTTTTTTTACCTGTTTAAGGTATAATCCTACCGCCGCTATTCCAGCTCCCAGGAAAAATCACGTGTAAACCAACAAAAAAACCCCACACACAAGCCAAGGAAACGTTCACGTTTATACTATCACGGGTCCCCTGTATAGCAATCATGAATGAACTCACTGACATTACGGAAAGAATAATTATGTAGTTTATCTCTGTCCTTAAAATTTAAAAACCTGTTACCGCTGTTTGGAAAGGACCACTCAAAATTTTTATTTTATTTATATCGCTAAGTGTAATCAGATGTCGTTAATTTAAACCCCCCCCCCCACACACACACAACAGTGATTCATAGTTTACCTTCTTAACCTTGGCCTCCTTGAGTTTTTCCAATGCCAGCTTAATTTTATCAGCCTTGGCTTGGGCTTCCTCTTCTTCCTGCAAAAAGGGCAAGATATTCAACACCGTCCATTAAATAATACCAGTGAGTCATTACCTATGTCACTGTCAGCGTCTCAGGTACTTTATAGTAACACAAGCTGCCAAATTTCCAATGGCTCGAGGTTAGGAATTTAAATGACTATAACGAAAATCTTCAACTCAAAGATATGGAAGGCAAGTCACCCTTTAGAGGTTGGGTATAGTAACTTAAAAAATGATGAAATGATGAGGTTAAGAGTGTTTCATATATTTATACCACAAAAATCTCAGCTTAGCTCACAAACTGGGATCTAAGGAACCTACAGCTGGCTCCACCTGCAGGGATTTGAGCACTCCCTGAAATTACAATATATGCACACTTTTGGACCAGAATGTCTGTTTGAGGATTCCCAGTTTTTATTAGAGTTCTAAAGGAGACTTTTTTTGCCACAGTAAATTTAGGTATTTGATTTAATAATAATGTTCTTCTTAATTTATTTTTATTTTATTTTCTTTCTTTTCTTTATACTTTTCTTTTCTTTTTTTGGAGACAGAGTATCAGTCTCTCATCCCTTGGGTAGAGTGCTGTGGTGTCACAGCTCACAGCAACCTTAAACTCTTGGGCTTGAGCAATCTTTTTGCCTCAGTTCCCTAGTAGCTGGAACTATAGGCACCTGTCACACCACCTGACAAGTTTTTCTATTTTTAGTAGAGATGGGGTTGCTCAGGTTGGTCTTGAATTCCTGAACTTGAATCCCGTACAAGTTCATGAATGTAATTATCACTCAAGGGATCCTCCCGCATTGGCCACCCAGAGTGCTGGGGTTACAGGTGTGAGCCCCTGTGCCCAGCCATATTTTACATTTTTAATTGACATATAATGACTGAACATAATGACTGAACATATTTATGGGGTACACCAAAGTGTTTCAATACATGCACATTATGTATGGTGACTGGATCCGTGTAATTAGCATCATCCATTACCCTAAACATTTATCATTTCTTTGTGTTGGGGACATTCAATATCCTCTAACAGCGTCCTTGACACCCTAAAAGTTAAGACTTAGATTGAGACTTAACTTATATTCACCAAATAAAGCACTGACAGCCGGCAGAAAAGAGAGTGAAGCATTTTATGAGCTCAAAGTCCTTTGATTTCTGCAAGCAAAGATTCCAAAAATAAGATTAGTAAGACTCTCCCCTCTATTTATAATGATGGGCCATGAGCTGTCTGCTTACACTGTAATTACTTGAAAGTAGATATGTATATATCTTCCCATATCAGCAATTCTTAAATCGTTTTTGAGCCACAAACCCCTTCAAGAAGGTGAGGCAAGTGAGAACGAAGCTTCACGTATGCGTTCTACTTTTTATTCACTTTTAGGGGGTTCATGGTCCCTTTGAAATCTTCATGGCCCTATATTAAAAGCCTCTGCTCTGGCCGGTTGTGGTGGCTCACGTCTATAATCCCAGCACTGTGGGAGGCCCAGGTGGGTTGCTTGCCTGAGTTCACAAGTTCGAGACCAGCCTGAGCAAGAACAAGATCCCATCTCTAAAAATAGCCAGACATTGTAGAGGGTGTCTGTAATCCCAGCTACTTGGGAGGCTGAGGTGAGAGAATCACTTGAACGTAAGAGTTTGAGGTTGCTGTGAGCTGGGACACCACAGCGCTCTATTGGGGGTGACAAAGTGAGACTTTGTCTCAACAAGAAAGAAAAATAAAATAAAAGCCTGTGTTCTATATTGATCTCCACTTTAAAAAATAATTTGTCCATAACAAGTACACAATAGAGCAATGAATGTGATTTAATATTTAATTTAAATTAACATTTGTTCATTCAAAGACATAATAGGAACTTTCAGGGTCACCATTAATCAATGTTCCTAATAACAACAATTTGAACTTTCCAGTTTGTTTTCCGGGATTCAGAAATTTCTCCATATCAGGCGCCCTTATACCTGACAGCGTTCCAAGTGCTACTTGGAAATACCTTTATCCTACTGCACAAGGCTGCCAAATTCCATCAACAAAACTCCATCTAGCTCAATTCAGAAAATGTGTAATGAATGTCTTCTATTCTCTATGTATTGGGCTAGGAAGAGGGACATGGAAATTCAGTTCCATGGTTCATCAGATCAGATGTTAATAAAACATTTCCCCCAAAAGTTGAGTATTACCAAGGGGAGTGTCTATAAACAAATATAGTTCTTAACCAAACTACAGGGTGTTCCCCCAAAGTTGCTCTGCATAGGGAAAATGGGAAATTGTAGTTTTATTTACAAAATATTCATTATAAAATTGGCAAAGAGGTGTCCAACGCATACAGAATATTTTGTAAACATTTTAAAAGGTATATTTAGCTACAATTTCCCATTGACCTATGTATGGCAACTTTTGGGGGGCCCCTTGTAGAATACATCATGAAGATGGCCCTAGCACACCCAGACATCGTGTGTAGGGAGAGTTCTGGTTTTGCAAACAACGTGCTCAGTATCCTGGTTTGTAGTATCTCCAAGCTTTGGGCGTACACGTTTATGAATGTAATTATTGCTCCAAAGAAAGTGGAAGGTGATAAGTAGCAGAGGTGGGTGGCCCTGCCATCTCTGGCCCCACGCACTTACTTGAGAGAGAGGTTCGGGAGGTGGAGGTGGTGGCGGCGGTGGAAGGTCTAATACAGGATCTGCTGGTGGGGGTGGTAAGTCATACTCATAATGGCTGATACTGGCTGCAGCAACATTTGTGGCATAACCCAGAGAGGCTGCACCACTGACATTTGATGCCTCTGGAGATACTGAATGATGTTGACTCTGAGAAGACTCTTTCTGTGCTTGGATCGTCCTCTGCTCAGCTTCACTTATATCTGCTACCAGATCTGCCATGAGAGCATCTAAATCCTGGTCCTCCAGCGCGTTTAAGGATTCTAATAGGGAAAATCACATTCATGATAAAAATAACCGTTTGCACCTGGAAAAAGTGAGCGAAATCATTTTTAAGAGTAATTATCTGATGGCTGGGCACGGTGGCTCATTCCTATAATCCCAGCACTCTGGGAGGCAGAGGCAGGTGGATTGCCTAAGATCACCAGTTTGAAATCAGCCTGAACAGAGCAAGACCCTGTCTCCAAAAATCGCCAGGCATTGTGGCAGGTGCCGATAGTCCTAGCTATTCGGGAGACTGAGGCAAGAGAATTGCTTGAATCCAAGAGTTTGAGGTTGCTGTGAGCTACGACAGCCCAGCACTTTACCAAAAGTGACAAAGTGAGACTCTGTCTCAAAAAACAAACAAACAAACAAAACAAAAAAAAAAAAAACAAATGTAGTATCTGAGTGGAGGGGCATCCTTATTTTGAGTTTTTAGGATGCAGTGAGAAAGGTTAGAATATTTTTATTCATCTGGTTCACTCCCTCTATTGTTAGGAGCCTGAGGCTTACGCCAGACTTTCTGGGAGACAAGCCTCAACCCTCCAATCAGTACCCTGAGGCCACAAAGGGGTTTTGGGGGGGACGGGACCCGGATCTGTCCAACTCTTGCCAGAGGTGGCTGGCCCCGAGTATTTTTATTCACTAGCACACACACAAGTACAGGGATTCCTAAAATGATGGTTATTATACTTCTTGAGTGCTTATTGTGAGTGAACTTCTAACAGCAAGGAAAGATAGAAAATGTGTTGTCTACAAGATGCACCTGACACACCAGTTATAAAGTCAAGTCCAAGCACAGAATAGATGCCCAAGTAGGGAATTCTTAAGTATTCCAGAACAAGATCTTACAGTTGTAGAAAAGCATGTGTTTGTGCATGTATGTGGGTGTATTGTAAACAGATGGAAGGGAAGTTTGCCCCGAGCATTTGGAGGACAGAGTATTGAGAAGTGGAGTTTCAACCAACTAGGATTTAATAAACTTTGGGGTGAACGTAGAGCTTCTGTAGGTTCATCACTCAATTACAGAAAATCTCACATCCAAAGAAAAAGCAACTCATGATAAATAGCAGAAATGTGTCAAAGAGCAAACAAAAACTTATTTTGTGGGGTCAAATGGAAAGACTTTGTGAAGACAGTGAGAAGGAAGCAGCTGGATTCTCAAACTGAGAGGGAGAGAGGAGGGTTCACCTTGGAATTTCTTCCAGATGTGAGAAAGGTTTATTTTAAGAGGCTTATTTTATTATGTAAAATAGGTTTATTTTATTCTCAGCCATTTTTGCATATAACTCCTTTATAAAATTAAGTTAACTTAAAATGTTTTCAGAGGCTATTCATATAGATCTAAGGAAGCATATTCGTAATTTTATAACATAATCATCCATATTGTGACGGTTGACACATAAATCTTTCAATACATTTTAGGAATAAAATACCAATAATTACACTGATATTAATAATTTCCAAAGCAAATTTAATATATTAAGACAGTACCCTACATTATTAATATAGGTTAAAGGTGTTAATATAGATTAAACTTATAAATACAGAATTGGAGAATGAGATAAATGTGAATTTCACTCAAGTTTGTTACTGACTCTCTGAATGACTTTGGACAAAATATTTTGAACTCATTCTAGAAATGTTTTTCCTCACTTAAGTTCCCCCTAAATTTAATTTTCTTGTCCTATACCCAAATGAAGGCCACATTTGTACATCTTGTCTCCTGAATGAGATGAGTTTCTTATTATACCATTATTATGTTTATATATTGCTGGATTTCTTTGTCTTATCATTTTCAATACTTTTTGGACAGCAGGGATAGTGCTTAGAAAACACTAGTTGAGGGTGCCGGCCCCATATTCTGGGGGTGGCGGGTTCAAATCTGACCCTGGCCAAAAAAAAAAAAAAAAAAAAAAATTAGTTGAGCCAACTACAACTGAACCAAAACATTGATTAAATTTTAATTTTAATCTTCTTCTTCTTTTTTTTTTTTGCCGGAGGCTGGGTTTGAACCTGCCACCTCCGGTATACGGGGCCGGCACCCCACCCCTTTGAGCCACGGGCACTGCCCAAATTTTAATCTAATTTATTGCAAATCACTCAGCTGTTGTGAGTGGGGTGAGGCTGTGTTTCACCCACACGTGCATGTTGTCTGTTGCTGTCATAGTTTTATAGAAGGGATTAGAACTCTGGATCTGTGTACCTGGGCTTCTCTCTTACTGTGCTTTTCATATTTTTGGTAGGCACTCCAAGTCTTTGGTTGATCTTTTTCAAGAGTTCCAGCGAATTCTCATTAATTTGGAAATGATTACTTCAAGATTTATTGTAATTTGAATAGCACATGGGTAAAGATGTGTCTCCAGTAAATCAAAACAAGGATTTTTGTTAATAAAATGAGGCTTGGTGCCTGTAGCTCAGTGGTTAGGGAGCCAGCCACATACACTGGGGTTGGCAGATTTGAACCTGCTCCAGGCCTGCTAAAAACAATGAAAACTATAACAACAACAAAAATCAAAACAAATAAAATGACAAGATTAGAAAGAATTAAAAAATGTTAAGTAGGCTCGGTGCTTGTAGCTTAGTGGCTAGGGGATCAGCCACATACACCAGAGCTGGGGGTTTGAATCCAGGCCTGTCCTGTCAAACAACAATGACAACTCCAACCAAAAATAGGCTGGGCATCATGGCAGGCGTCTGTAGTCCTAGCAACTCAGGAGGTTGAGGTGAGAGAATCGCTTAAGCCCAAGAGTTTGAGGTTGCTGTGAGCTGTGATGCCACAGCACTCTACTAAGAGTGATAAAGTGAGACTCTGTCCCGAAAAAAATTAAAAAAAATTTTTTTAAATTATATACTGAATCATTGAACATTATGAAATAGACAGTTCATTTTTATCCTTGAAGGAACATTTCCTTATTAATGTTTTGTTATACTATTCCATGTTACTCTATGGGGTAAGTAATAAGAAGAAATTCCCCTTACTTCAAAAAATAAGATTATTTGGGGGCTTTTTACAAATGCAGGATGGTCTCCCCTTTCATTAAAGGCAAAAATATCTTCTTGACTCTCTCAGTTCAATCCAAACACAGTAAAACACAATCTGAACTTCAGGGATTTTAACAATGTTTATCATGATGTCAAGTTCCTTTAATTTGTTTTCAGATTATAGTTCCATAAAGATTTTAGTCATCATTACGATTCTAAATTACTTAAGAAAAGAAATTGTTATGCTTACCATTTAAATCTTTAAAACCCACACTGTAGTTAAATTCAGCTCTGGGTGGTTTAGGGTCAGGAGGAGGAAGAATGTCGACTCCTAAACTCTGAAAAACAGATCACACCCCCCCCCCCAAAATTATTCATAATACGAATTTTTCTGTAGCACATTTTAACCAGCAAGTCAAAAACCATTCATTATTTATAAAATTTCTCTTTAAATGTGTTCTCTAAAACCACATTCTCATTTAAAAATGTTTTGTGATCTTTTTTTTTTACCCTACAGAAAACTACAATTAAAAAAAATTATTCTAGAAGGAACATCTTGAAACAAAACATGCTGATTGGAATGATAAGAATGAGATTGTTGAGTTGGTTTTTTACAAAGAACAGAGAAAATGCCTCATAATGATAAACACTATATATATATAATTCTATAAGGCCTTAAGTAATGATATTAAAGAGTCATCTAGTCACTTGGGGGAGAAAAGCTGTTTCAGAACGTAATCTGGACTATTGTGTCATAAAATGTGATGCTGTTACTCTGTCTTTAGACAAAGTAGGGGGATTTTCATACCCTGAAATCTTGGTACCTGCGTGTTGGAGAGCTCTGCTAACCAAGCAAACCCCATGACTACACCCACTTGGGCACAAAAAAAGAAATAACAAAAAGCAAAATGGCCTTGAGAAAAGGCAGGTTCAAGAGCCTCCCAGGGGCCTCTTTCCTGATCCTGAGTTGCAGTAACAATATTTAAATGTGTTCTTATGAAAGTTCCAGACTCTAGGCAATCAAAACAGCCACTTCTCCTGAGGGCTGCAAGCGCGGGTCAAGGAACTGGGGAAGACCACGGAAGTCCACTCAAACTCTTCCCTTGTCATGGGAGGGAAAACAAAATTCTCATCTACAGAAATGCAGTTCCCTCATCCCAACGCTCGCCTTTTCTTAACTAACACCTGTTCCTCTAAGCCTACCATCTCACACTTTATCTCTTCTTTCAAAGAATCCAAACTTTCCTGTATTTAATTGAAATGACAAGGTAGACCCTAACTAACATTGGTTTACTATTCTTAAAATAAACAGATTTTCAGAACATCGGCTATTCATTTGTTTTGCAGAAAACTTTAAAACATCCCTGTCTTATTTAGAAACACTGCTGCTTCTTCCATATTCTATGCAGGAAAGGAATGAGCTGATTATCCTCTGAATCAAAGAAACATTTAGGAGACATGATAACCACCGACTTTATAGCCCGGCTGAGTGGCCTGGGGGTCAGGAGCTTCTGGGCTCCAGTGAGCCTGACAGTGGAGGTGACCTCTGAGTTAATCTGGCCTTGGTGCCAGCGGCTTTTCTCAGATTTGCAGCCTGGGAGGCTTTCACAGTCTATTGTGGGGATTCAGTTCTTACCATCTAATCAGGAGGCTGCAATAACTCCTGCTTAGTCCTGTAAAAATGTAGCATTTCCTCAAAGGTTGGTTAAAAAAAAAAAATCTTTCTTAAAGATGATGTCATTTTTTTAGCCAGTCTTTACAAAGGCAACAAATAGGGGAAATATGCTCAGTGGTGGTTATATAGGGAGAAACGCTCGAGGAAAATTCCTCTACTGGTAAATATGTGGACACCATGAGCCAGCCGGATGTACGTGTGACCAACATATTACATTCATTGAACTCAGAAGGGGAGAGTCAGGAAAAAGCTTTATTTTTCCCTACCACTGTCACAATAGATAACACAGATAAGATATTGTTAGATAATATCGTCAATCTACACATTTTTTAAAGACTTTTAAAGTTCTCTTTAAAGAGAATTTTTAAATTTTAAAGACATTTTAAAGTTCTCTTGTCATATTAAGGTCAAATTCGGTAACCCCATTTTATTTCTAATTTCCAAGTTAAGAAGGGAAGTTTACCTGGGTCAGAAGATCCATCTCCCCCAGCAAAGTGCTGAACATTTGGTCGATGTCCTCACTTGACTCACCCATCTGAAAAAGGAAGGCACCCAGATATTAACAGTGTAGCAAAAGCCTGATCCTGGGGCAATCATCACAGCTCTTTCTCTTCCCCAAGAACTCCATCCAGTGAGGAGGTGGTCTGGGAACACAACTGTATGGAGAGAGGGCTGTTCATTTTAGCCTGAAATTCCATGCCTGACCTCTATCCAATTTGCTTGGTCCAAGATGGAGCCAAAGCTTGGGAACGGCCTTAGAGCTACAGGTGAACTTTCCCAGACTAAACAAGTCTCCTCCAGAGATCAAGTGGGCAAAATAGAGGTCATTCAGCTATTCACGTCACCGTGGGACGCCTTAGGAAAGGAAAAAATCCTCCTGCCACAGATGATTGTCAGGGCAATGTAGGACTTCACCTCCACTTTCAAACTTACATGAAAATCATATGTCAGGAGTGATTAAATGTATTGACCAAATGATGCCCTGCTTTCCAAACATCTCTCTGATTTGAAGTTACCATGAAGCTTGCAAAAAACATTTTATAACCACCTATTTTAAAAGTAAGACAACTTTGCTTCCAAACAAATAAACAAATAAGCAAAGATATTTAGCAGAAACTCTACCCTTTAACTCCATCCTCCTTCCCTCCCATTTTTAACTTTTTTTTTTCTTTTGAGACAGAGTCTCACTTTGTTACCCTGGGTAGAGTGCCCTGGAGTCATAGCATCTTCTTGCCTCAGCTTCCCAAGTAGCTGGGACTACAGGCACCTGCCACACCGGCTTATTTCTTAGAGACGGAGTCTCGCTCTTGTTCAGGCTGGTCTCAAACTCATGAACTCAGGCAACCCATCCGCCTCTGCCTCCCAGAGTACTAGGATTACAAGCGTGAGCCATGACGTCTGGTCCCCATCTTTTAACTTTTTGCCGTTTCCGTCCATATCTTTAATAGCAGCTATTGATACATTTATTTGGAAGTATTAGGTGATGGAAACGTAGAGCTATAATGGCCACACGGTCAAGCAAAAGGAGATTGAACTAAAACATTTTTTATATGCCAACTTTTCTTTACCTAAACTGAACAAAGCAATTAATTGCCTAAGAGAAGAAAAGTTTGCTAGAAAATAGGAAGCCCAGGGTGGCGCCTGTGGTTCAAAGGAGTAGGGCGCCAGCCCCATATACCGGAGGTGGCGGGTTCAAACCCAGCCCCGGGGAAAAACTGCAAAAAAAAAAAAAAAAGAAAAAAGAAAAGAAAAAAGAAAAAAAGAAAGGAAGAAAAGGATGCCCAGGCAGGGTGCGGCAGCTCGTGCCTGTAATCCCAACACTCTGGGAAGCTGAGGCAGGAGGATTGCCTGAGTTTAGGAGTTCGAGACAAGTCTGAGCAAAGCAAGACCCCATCTCTACCAGAAATATAAAAACTAGCTGGGCATTGTGGTGGGTGCCTATAATCCCAGCTACTCTGGAGGCTGACATGAGGGGATCACTTGAGATCAAGAGTTTTGAGGTTGCTATAAGCTATGATGCCATGGCACTCAACCCCAGGGTGACTGAGTGAGACTCTGTCTCAAAAAAAAAAAAAAAAAAATCTATGAAGCATAACTTCTGTTCTTTTTCTTGATATTTTTGGCAATTCTCAATTGGGAAGTTAGGAGCCATGACCTGTCCTCCTCCTGCCACTAATTAGCAGTGTGTAGTTTAGCAAAAGGAATCAATTATTTTATATGAACGGTAAGGAATCTGCCACAGATCATTTCTACGGGCATTCCAGAATTCTCTGAAACACTATGAGATTATTGCCGATTACAACTCCAACTAAGAAGTCTGGTGAGTGTAGATAACCAATATGTACAATTTAAGTGAAACAGTCTTTACCTGAATGTGTATGTGCAGGTGCTTGTGTTTTAATCTTTTTATATGGAAACTTTTAAATATACACAAAAAGAGAATAACTTAATGATTTTCATGTACACGTTGTCAAGCCTTAACAATGACCAACTCATGACCTATCTTTTTTATTTAAATATGTCTGTCTATATCTTCCTCGAATAGATTTTAAGACAAATACTACTTTTTCCATAAATATCTCCATATGTAACTCTAAAAGATAAAGCTTAAAAAAATTGTAATCATAATACATTAGAACCTCTGTAAGCTGACCACCCCAGGGACAGTAACAAATTGGTCAACACAAGGAACGAGGCCTCTGTACTCATATGTACATGTGGTGCATATCCAGTCTATGAAAATCAGGTGAGCTTAAGGAGGTGGTCAACTGTGGAGGGTCTACTGTACTATTATCTCGGCATGTGTTTTGGTGTATGTCTTTAAAACTAATTATTTGACTGAAATAGGCCAGATCAAGGCAGATCCATATTTCCTTGAGTAAGTGATCATGAAAACTTACAGTTCACCCTTTTTTAAGGTGACTCCAAACTAATACTTTAGCAGTAACACCCTCTCTCTCTCTCTCTCTCTTTCTTTCTTTCTAGACAGAGTCTCACTATGTCACGCTTGGCAGAGTGCTGTGGCATCACAGCTCACAGCAACCTCAATTCTCTTGTCTCGGCCTCTCAAGTAGCTGGGACTACAGGCACCAACCACAATGCCTGGCTCTTTTTTGTTGTCCTTGTAATTGTTATTGTTGTTTGGCAGGCCTGGGCCAGGTTCAAACCCACCAGCCCCGGTGTATGAGGCTGGCACCCTAGCCGCTGAGCTACAGGTGCCGAGCCCACATTTTCGTTTTTGATAGCTTTAGCTAATCAGCCCTTCTCCATCTGTTTATAGAACATATATAAGAAAGACCTTTGTTATACTGATTCCACCTTCTTAAAAATGACTCAAATAATTTTAAAAGTATCTCAATCTTTTAAAGTGATGGGACGATGATCATATTAAGAATAATTACTATCTAGCCACAGACACGTTTCAGGAGCTGCTCTATATGCCAAGGTTGGTACTGAAAACATTTAGCAGCAAGTACAGCATTGACTCTGAGCCGTCAGAAGGGATGAAGCAATATAACCAGTTTGGGTGAGTTGGTATCTATCCTCCAAAGGTATCTATCCTCCTGCAGAGCTAGCGCTTAATCTTCCCAAACTGTCCTCAACAGTTATCTTGGATTGATCACTTAGGAAGTATGACATAAAGAGATTGTCTTGCTTAATTTTGTCATCATATCTTTCCCCTCTTTCAATTTTAAGAAGGAAGAATGATCTCCCCTGTACACACTCTTATCACCCTCCCTGAACAGAATTGAGAATATTTTCCATCTGAACTTCGTGCTCCCCATAATTCTTTCTTTGTCCTTCCTACTGAGGTCTTCCTCTTATAAAACACAAAGAGTATTCCTTCATACTCTGCCCCAGTTTACTTTTCACTCTTGCCATTTAGGGCCCCA
Organism: Loris lydekkerianus; assembly: GCA_963574355.1. NCBI lineage: Eukaryota > Metazoa > Chordata > Mammalia > Primates > Lorisidae > Loris > Loris lydekkerianus. The sequence goes on along the minus strand of CAUYPK010094708.1, from coordinate 15,148 downwards.
ATGTTCTCTGAGCAGGCATTTTAGAACGTTCTTTGTCTTTGCAAATGGTATTCCTTGTAAACAGTACCCTCTTCTGTCTGTTGCCTAAAATTCTATTCATCAGAAATCCAGGTTTCATGTCAACACTTCCACAACGGGTGTCTTCACATCAGGAGAAAGAGGCTGGCTATTGCATTTGGTCAATATACCAGTAAATTCTGGGCCCAACAACCAAGGTATTTAGCCTCCCTGGGTTTTCACTGCCTTGTCTGTAAAATAAGGAGAATAGTAATTCATAATTCACAGGACTGTTGTGACATGTAAACAGAATAGCTCACACTGCTTGGCACGAGCACTCAGAGCACTTTCTACAGTGAATCAGGCTCTTTCTGTTGTCACGTTAGAATCTCTTGGAACACCAGGAACTGTTACTAAGTAAGAATCAGTTCTTGTTTATCTTTGTATTCAAAAATGCTTTGTTGAATGCCCAGAGAGTAAGCAACTTCTCACAAGAACTGGGCTAGAGCCCGGGCCCCAGAGCTGCATAGAAGATTCTCTCTCATTCCACTGGCTACGCCCTTCTGGATTTGGCCCCTCTTCTGCTACACTCAGAAATGTGACATTTGAGGGCAGCACACTCCTTAGAGGTCGCCAAATTCCATGTTCCCAAGAATTATCAAGGCAATTCAACAGAAAGTTCATTTCTAAGCAGCCATCACAGCTATGGGTTTGTGGAAGTTCACCCACTATAACAACACTATTTCTCTTCCTTCCGTGCTTTCCAAGAGTGAATACTGATGTTTACACAGATCATTTTTCTGGGGAGGCCTGAATCCATTTTCAAACCAAAAATTTTAGTTGCTTCAAAAACAATTTTTTTTCCCTTACAAAGTTAACTATGATTTTATTGTGAAATCCTCATAGATGGAAAATTAAATTGAATATTTATTCTGCCCATTTCATTTTACAATAGTTTTACCACTTATTTTTGTACCATGTGTTTCAATTGCCTGTTTAGTGAAAAATTAAAATAAAAAGTCTATAATGTTTGGGTTGTTTTTATCTTAAACTTTATCATTAAACTAAGGAAGCCACAGTAAAATGTGTTGCCAGCAGCCACACCCCAAGGCCTTGTGTGAAGAGGTTTTGGGCTGCTACCTCAACCTGAGGACATAGTCCTCCATAAATTTATATCCCTAAAAATTAACTGAAAATGTGAATGCTGGGTAGGAATGATAAGTGAGGAAAATCTATTTATTTCAGTGAAATTTTGCATGTGTGAAAATTTTGTTAGATAAGACCTTCAAGATCCTAGGTTTTTTTTTTTTTTCCCCCCAGCTTTTGGCCGGGGCTGGGTTTGAACCCGCCACCTCTGGCATATGGGGCCCGCGCCCTACCCCTTTCAGACACAGGTGACACCCTAGGGTTTGTTTTTATTGTGGGAAAAAATTTTTTTTTAATTGTTGGGGATTCATTGAGGGTACAATAAACCAGATTACACTGATTGCATTTGTTAGGGAAAGTCCCTCTTGCTATCATGTCTTGCCCCTCAAAGATGTGGCACACACCAAGGCCCCACCCCCCTCTGTCCTTCCCTCTCTCTGCTCTTCATTTCCCCACCCCTCCCTCCTTCTTTCTTTCTCTGTTCTCTGCTTCCCCACACCCACCATGTCCTTAATTCTCCAAGGTTTTATATAAACTTAACTTATAGTTCCTTTACTCCCTTTGCATCCACATTTTTATGAACTCAGGTCTTACGTACACCTTTGTCTTTGGCACACACATCCAACCTCACTCAGAAAGTGTTCTCTTGTACAAAACCAGTATGTCGTTCATCCTGGAACTCCACTCTGAGTTCAGACAAGCTGTCCAAGCAGAAATCTCCCGTGTGCACCATCGGTGCAGGGGCAGTTCTTAGCTCCTTGGCATCTGGAGGATGAGATGAACTCACCCATTCAAGGGTCGCATGCTTGTCACATGTCACATGGTGTGTGCTCCTCCGCCATCACAAGACCCACGTGAGGAATGAGGGAGCTGGGGGTGGTTGTGGCATGGGGGCTTGGTCTCCAAGGCTGGCTCAGAATAGGGGAGATTTCCTTGTCTATGCGTCAGGGCCTGGGACTCCTGTGCAGTGGAGTTCATGCAGAACTAAAAGTTGCCACGACCCACACATGAGTCGAACACCCAGATGCTTGGCAGTGGCTACACAGGCAGGAATGCCCATGAGACTGGAAGTGGTTTGGGGGTAGGAAGAGGGGGCGCAGAGAACAGCATGAAGAACGGCAGTCCGAGCTGCGGTCTGAATTCTAGGTCCTTTTTCCTTCCTTCCTTTCTCCCACCTTCCTTCCACAGTTAGCTCTGCCTTAGACACAAGCTGATTCCCAGTCTCCCGCAGTCAGGATCCCTTACCCCTAAGCTCTCGTCTAGTGCAGAAGAGGGAGACTGAGGACCTGGGGAGCAAGCACCTCGTGGGCTGGCACAGACAGGGCGCTGGGAGGACACCTGGGCACAGAACCCAGACTGGGGGTTTGGAGAAGGCATCCCAGGGGAAGTGCAGATAAGGCAGATGAAGCTGATGAGAAGGTTTTGGGGGTGGCCTCGCAGGCCGACACAACCCCCTGTAGCTTTTTAGGCCTTCCCCAGAGCCACGCGACCCACCTGGTTTCAGCCATTTCATAAGGAACTGCTTTCAGAATCACTGTTTGTCTCCTCAGCAAACTGGGTCTTCCTTTGGCTCTCAAAACCTGTGACCTTTCTGCAACTTTTAATGCTGTCACCTCCTGTGTTTCTTCTCTCCTTTCTGATGTCCGTTCTCTGCTTTCCTCCTTCTTTCCTCTACCACCAAAATGTAGGTGTTCATGTTCCGCTGTGACCTCACAGCTGGCCCTCCATTGCCAGGCCCAGACTCCGACGTGCAGATGTCCCTCTCTGGCCCTGGCCTCTCCTGGGGACCAGGACCATGTTTGCAGCTCCCACAGTCATCTCCTGAGCCTGGCCTCACTGTCTTACCTGCCACCTCTGTAACACTCGCTCTAACTTCACCTCCTTTCGCTCATCCCTTAGTGATTGAACCTCCACAGTGGCTCCTCCTCCCCTCCTCTCCTGGAGGAGCACCGTGGGGATCTCATCAACCCTGGCCTCCCCTTTCCCTGTCACCTGGCCTCTATACTGTCCCCTGGCCCCATGTGTCCCCCACGCTGCAGCCCGATCCTAGAGGACACCCTGCTTCTGATGAACGCCCCTCCATGACTTCCCATTTTCTATGAAATGACCTCTAGCTCTTTACACACACCTGTTTCCCCTTCCCAGCTCCCTCTTGCCCCTCTCCTTACCTTTGCTTAAGACTAAATGCCTCTTCCTCCCAAGTCCCCGCTGCCCCCAGCAGGGCCCCTCAAACGTGTTTGTCTCCAAGAAACCACCTCTCACTTTTATTGTCAAAATAAACGTCTCTTCTCTGACTATGCCTGAACCTCCCTGTTGGAACACACATCTGCTTTGCAATGTAGGTCTCCAGGTGGTCTCTGTTTCTGCACATGGTACCTTGAGGTCACAGGTTCAGTGCTTGTATCTTTATGTACCGGCTCCAGTATGGGGGCTGGTACATATTATCTGCTCGATAAATCGGAGTGGAATAAAGGCATGAGTGTGGTTTCGGTAAGACCATAAAACATATAAAAATAAGTCTTTTCGGATTTCACTCTTAGGAAACGAACCTGCAGAGTAACACAACCTGACACTCAGAGCTGAGAACAAAGGTCACAGCTTGTCTTTCTCGCCTCTAAAATCCTGTCTCTCTCGCCTTCACGAGTGATTCTGAGTCCTCTTCCCTATCTGCATCACGGGGAAGGTTCTGGCCAGACATTGTACCTTGGTAAAATTTTCTCCAGATTAGGAGAAATCAAGTTGAACACTTGATTATAAACACGCATTCTACTGATAGAAAAGTTTGTTTTAGCAGGGACCTCAAATACCACAAAATCTGTCAGGTTCTAACATTTGTGTATCTTGACACCACCTGAAGGTCCCGTTGGTTCCCTCAGCCCACGTTTCCAGTTCAGTGAGCAGGACCGTGATGGCTGATGACAGAGTGCACAGACCTGCCTGGTCCTGCCGGAGTTTTGCAGCTGTGAGAAGGCAGGTCTGCACACGACCTGTGGAAGGAAAAGGAACGGCTCTAATGTCACGGCCTTCTGGGTTTAGCCTTGTGGAAGTTTGCCTAAAGAGAGAGTTCTGTTCCTTCAGAGACTTCCTGTAACTCTTACCCACACACACATTCTCCCTCACTTTGTCTCTAACACACCCATGCATACAAACATGCACACTCCTAACTGAGTGAGGGAAGTGTGAAGAGAAAGTTCTCCAGCTGCAAGAAAAAAATAGCATGTGAATTAGGGTAAGCAGTTTGCTTTTTTTGTTCCAGTAAAAACAGTGGTTAGTGGGGAAGGGAACCCAAACAGAAACAAGAAATATTTGGATTACTTCGGGGGAAAATCTAAGTGGTAAGACGTGGGAATGCACCTGTGTGGAAAAAAAATTGCACCTCTAATCAGGCAGGTTTATGTGCTGCTGAGACATGGAGATTGCTGGGCTTGGGTTGAGGTGAAAGACTTCTTAGAAAGTTAAGAGAGAAAGACTGTTTAAAATCCTTAAAGCAGGGGCAGCGCCTGTGGCTCAGTGAGTAGGCGTCGGCCCCATATACCGAGGGTGGTGGGTTCGAACCCGGCCCCGCCCAACTGCAAAAAAAAAATCCTTAAAGCACGTAACACCGTGAAGTTAGCCCATCTTTAGGGGTGAAACTCTCAGAGACTGGAGGATACAGCAGCTCCAAACCACACCTGCCCAACAGCCTCCTCCAGACACCGATGAGGGATCCAAAGCCCAAGGTGATATCTGGTGGCCTGAGGTTATAAAACTCTTGTGTTTTTCTGCAGTACCATGGATGGAAGGGGTGATATCATCTGACACGCAATTTTAGTTGTGTAGAGATAGGGTTAACATAAACAAAGCTGTACTGGGCTGCTCTCCTCTGCCGACTTCATGGAAAACCCACACACACACCTCTCCAAGATGAGAGTAAATCCCTCCCACCACATATGCCATAGCTTGGCCTTGACTGTAAAAATACAACCCCTGTCAGAGGGGCAGAGACAGGATACCTCTCAAGAAGTTCAGACACCACTTCTTCACAGTTTTAGCTGCTTTGGAATGTTTATTTATTTATTTTTGAGACAGACTCTCACTCCATTGCCCTAGAATTCCAAGGTGTCACAGCTCACAGCAACCTCAGACTCCTGGGCTCAACAGATCCTCTTGCCTCAGCCTTCCAAGTAGCTGGGAGTACAGGCACCCACCACAGCGGCCGGCTATTTTTATAGAGACGGAGTCTACCACTAGCTCAGGCTGGTCTCGAACTCCTGAGCTCAGCGCTAGGAATACAGGGGTGAGCCACCATGCCTGGCTATAATATATATATATATATATATATTTATTTATTTTTTAAAGTAGGCCAGGTGTGCTGTCTCATATGTGTAATCCCAGCACTCTGGGAGGCCGAGGCCGGTGGCTCACTTGAGCTCAGAGTTCAAGACCAGCCTGAGAAAAGCAAGACCCCATCTCTGCTAAAAATGGAAAACTAGCCAGGCAGTATCGTGGGCATCTGTAGTCACAGCTACTTGGAAGGCTGAGGCAAGAGGATCCCTTGAGCCCAAGAGTTTGAGGTTGCTGTGAGCTATGATGACACCATGGCACTCTACCCAGAGTAACAGTGAGACTCTGTCTCAAAAAAAAAAAATTTTTTTTTTAAATTTTTTTAAAAAGTAAGTATGATAGATGAGGGAAAGAATCGTATCTTGGACTGAGAAACAACAACCCCAACAAAAAGCAGGTAATAAAATAAAGAATTTAACCCATAATGTAAAATAAAAATAAAGCAACAGCCCATTGTTGCGTGCATTGATAGGTTTTTTAAAAATAGCAGCTCGAGCGCATTTCACAAATGCTTACGTGTCCATCGTGTAGCAAGAACAGTTCTGGGCTCTGGGACCCACTGCAGGCCACAGATAAACAGGAGCCCTTGTCCTTGAGGGGAACGATGGCTTGCCACCATTCAAGGAACGTTCTTAGGAGCTCCCCACCCCACGTTTTGGTGGAAATTTAACTAGGTTGGATTATTGATAATATCTCTATGGCTATGATTTTAATGAAGGTTGCTTTTTGGTTTTTAGGGAGAAGAAAATGGCTTTCCAGACAGTACTGGAGATCCCCTTTCAGGTAAACAATTGACTTTGAAGATATCCAGGCTGCAGTGACAGCTAGTGTGGCTAAATTAAAGATAATGTGAGACTGTGTTTATTGTTCACTTTAAAAGTCTATATTTCAGAATAGAGAAACTTCCCACACTTCATGCCATGGTGAACTGCAAGGGAAGTCGTAGCTTACTGAATTGCAAAAAGCTATAAAATCAGAACATGCCGTATGTACTCAACTTCTTTCCCCCCATTAGAAACATGATATTAGAAAACTTACCAACATGGCTCAGTGCCCATAGCTCAGTTAGTAGGGCGCCGGCCACATACACCGAAGCTGGCAGTTCAAGTCCAGCCTGGGCCAGCTGAACAACAATGACAACTGCAACCAAAAAATAGCTGGGCTTGTGGTGGGCACCTATAGTCTCAGCTGCTTGGGAGGCTGAGGCAAGAGAATCGCTTAAGCCCAAGAGTTGGAGGTTGCTGTGAGCTGTGACGCCTCAGCACTCTATGGAGGGTGACAAAGTGAGACTCTGTCTCAGAAAAGAAAAAGAAAACCTACCAACATGTTAGTAGCAGTCATCTCTAGGGGTGAGAGTCCGGTGATTTTTTTTTTTTTCAGTTCAACAGATTTTTATTTATTAAGGGCCTACTGTAGGCTTGGCTCTCTGAAGAAGCCATATGACAAAAGTCAAGCTCTATGGGACAGAAATTGGGGTTCTGGGTCCAGTTTGGCCACCACATGGCTGTGATAAGAGAAGGTAAAGGAGACATTGGGCCAGGTAAACTTCAGAAAGAACCTGCCCAGCAGGTTTCGTGGAAATCTAATGTTCAGGGGCCCATTGGAACTTGCCTTCCTCAGACCGCAGCCAGTCCCTACCATAGGCCAGGGCCATGGTTAATAGGAATCCCTCTTCTACAGATGCTTCAGCCCTGAATTGGGTGATGTGAGAAAGCAGAATGTATCTTTACATCCGATCAGAAGTAGTTTTTATTTTCTTTCCACTATTGTATATTTCTAAAATGTCTAACATGAGCTGGTATCAGAACCCTTCCCCTATTTATTTAATACACTGTGCACAAAGTTTATGGCCTCAAGTGATCAGCTGTAGGCCGATACACACAAAGCATGGTGCGATAACCAGGGAAATCTCTGACAGGTTAACTGTGATTGGTCTGGGTAGTGGAGTATGAATTTTTTTCCCCATATACTCATCTGAATTTTCAGATTTTCTGTGACAAGCACTTTTTTTTTTTTTTGAAACAGGATCTTGTTCCTTTGCCCAGGCTGGAGTACAGTGGCATCATCATAGCTCACTATAACCTTGAACTTCTAGGCTAAAGTGATCCTCCTGCCTCAGCCTCTCAGTGGCTGGTGTTACACCACACCCACCTCATTTTTCTATTTTTTTGTAGAGCCAGGGTGTCGCTATTGCCCAGGCTGGTCTCGAACTCCTGACCTCAAGGGATACTCCTGCCTCAGCCTCCCAGAGTGCTAGCATTACAGATGTGAGCCTAGTCTACATATTTCTTTTCTAATTAATAAAAATGCATATTTAATTGCTTTAAGATTAACACCCCACACAGCCATATGACATGTTAGCTAAAATAAAAATGAATAAAGAATTTTGTTAAGGAATATTTATAAACCCTTCAAAGACTCTTCTGAATTACGGTCTAAATTTTGTTTTTTGAGACAGTCTCACCTGTCACCCTCGGTAGAGTGCTATGGCATCATAGCTCACAGCAACCTCAAACTCTTGGACTTAAGTGATTCTCTTGCCTCAGCCTCCTGAGTAGCTGGGACTACAGGTGCCGCCACAGTACCTGTCTATTTTTAGAGATGGGGTCTTGCTCTGGCTCAGGCTGGTCTCCATACCCTGAGCTCAAGCAATTCACCTGCTTCCGCCTCCAGGAGTGCTATGATTATAGGCCTGATCCTGCCCCCCACCCCCCGCCCTGGCCCTGAATTAGGGTCATTATTAATTAATAGATTAACTTTAATCAAGTTTCTGGTTATCTCCAAAAATTTTTACCTGCGTCAAAATGAAAAGGTCCCTTGGTGGAGCCAGTGATTACAGATGCAAACACCACCAGGCAGAGCACAGAGAGAATAAACTTTTAACAACAGCAGCAGCAACTTGATGATGCCCTGTGGGCCCCTGAGCAGAAGGCCCCTGTGCTGTTCTGTGTCTGTCCCACCTGGCTTGGCCCTCAGGAGCATTCAGGGGTTGTGATTTGTTTTCCATAAACAAGTAGATGAGAGACATTGAGTTAATGGTTTTGCTCTTGATTGAACAACTGGCAAAAGCAGGTCCACGTATTTCATCTTGGAATGAGGATAGCACCGTGAGACTTACTTTATTCTGTTTTCTTTACAAACACTAATTTGGCACAGACTCAGTTCCAGGCACTCATTAAACACTACACAGATAAATGCGAAGCGCCCGGGAGAGCCCTGTTATTTTCTTCACCATGGTGACTGCAGCGTCACTCATCACTGGGTCACGTGGGAGCAAGTGGGATTCAAGGCCCAGGGCTGGGGAGCCTGCTCCCAGGGATCACAGCAGGATGCCTATGCAACCTGCAGACACTGAAGGCTGAGTGTCCCACAGACAGGCGAAATTTGGACAAAGCTAAAGCCAGACTTCCCCAAAAGTCCATCTTGGGGCTGCTGAACTCCATTACCCCAAAGCTTGCTACTTACCCTAGATGAGGCCATAGCTTTCTTTCTTTCTTTTTTTTTTTTTTTTTTGAGGCAGAATCTTTGTTGCCCTGGGTAGAGTGCAGTGAGATCGGAGCTCACCTCCAACTCCTGGGTTCAAGCGATTTTCCTGCCTCCGCCTCCCAAGTAGCTAGGACAACAGGTGCCCGCCACAACGCCTGGTTATTTTTTGGTTGCAGCCATCATTGTTGTTTGGCAGGCCCAAGCTGGATTCAAACCCACCAGTCCAGGTATATGTGGCTGGCACCTTAGCCTCTTGAGCCACATGCACTGAGCCACCCTGGCTATTTTTTGGTTGTAGTTGTCATTGTTGTTTAGCAGGCCCAGACTGGGCTCAAACCAGCCAGCCTGGGTGTATATGGCTGGCGCCCTACCCACTGAGCTACAGGAGCCGCAGAGGCCCTAGCTTTTATTGAATTTTCATCATTTGAAAACTTCAGCTATTGGAGATCCAGTTTGTAGCTGGTTAAAATAAGCCACATAGGAAACTTGGAGGACTCTCAGGCGAAAGATTGGTCAGGAGTGAGGAATGACAGGGGACAATTTGTAATCAGGGAAGAGAATGAATACAATTCACAAACCATTCCCAGTGGGAAAGCAGAGCCCCTTGGAGGTACATTGAGTACAGCTGCCAACACCACCTAGGGGCAGAAAAAGTATAAGAAAGTAAAAGACTAGGGCAGTGCCTGTGGCTCTGGGTATGGCGCCGGGCCATATACCGAGGGTGGCAGGTTCGAACCCCACCCCGGTCAGCTTGCAGTGACAACTGCAACTAAAATAGCCTGGCATTGTGGCAGATGCTTGTAGTCCCAGCAACTGGGAAGCTGAGGCAAGAGAATCCTCCTAGCCCAAGAACTGGAGGTTGCTGTGAGCTGTGATGCCACAGCACTCTACCCAAGGTGACAAAGTAAGACTCTGTCTCTAAAAACAAAAAACAAACAAAAAAAAAGAAAGTAAAAGACTATTCCATGGATGCCCTGTAGTTTAAACTACAGCAAATTATGTCCAGTTTACTGTTAAAGGAGACATTGAAGTTTTACTCTGTTTTTATAGAAATTTTCAAAATGAAAACAGGCATTAAAGGAATAAGACTCAGTAATATATTTTTTATTTTATTTTTTGAGACAGTCTCAAGCTGTCACCCTCAGTAGAATGCCATTGCATCACAGCTCACAGCAACCTCAGTAATATATATTTTAAAGATTCCCCAAATAAGATTTTTATTTCTCCACTATGCCCGATAAATTGAAGCATCACTCTTGTATTTAAAAACTAAAGAAACTGGCCTAGTGCTGAGGCTCATGCTTGTAATCCCAGCATGTTGGGAGGGCCAGGCAAGTGGATTGCTTGAGTTCAGGAGTGTGAGACCAGCCTGAGCAAGAGTGAGACCCGTCTCTACTAAAAATAGAAAAACTGAGGCAAGAGGATCACTTGAGCCCAAGAGTTGGAGGTTACTGTGAGCTGTGATGATACCATGGCACTCTACCTAGGGCCACAGCTTGAGACTCTGTCTCAAAAAAAGAACCATCAGATCCTTTCCCTACTAAAATAATTTTAAAAATAAAAACTGAAGGAAAACCCTGGTTCTGGTAATCCTTTCTCACAGCAGCATTATGACATATCTTCTGACACTTTCATGCTTGTTGCTAGTGTTTCATGGATGACTTTCTGGCAACACTGCGTAATTCAGCATTTGCCTAATCTAACATTCCCAAAGATTTGATTGAAAAATAGCATTTTCACTGTTTCAAATTAGGTTCGAAAGGGACACTAGATTAACACATTGTTGACTGGCGATTTTACGCAGAAACTATTTGTGTTTCCCAGTAAGCAACGTATTAATATGTTTGTGTTACGTCATTTCAGAACCACATGAATCAAATTCACAGCAAATTCCCTGCTGAATTTTAGCCTGGGTCCTTTCACATGTGAGAATTTGCTTCTTTCGTTCCATTTGTCTTCCCCACTCCAGTTTTGTTCAAGGACAAGATTGAAGCTCGGCGTGATTTCCTTGCTTGGACCCACCCAACGTGTCAGTTAGGCACCTCAGTTCTCTGCCAACTCGATGTCTCCTTAAAAGGCTGTTTTAGAGAAAATGAAATCAGGTTGTTTTCCCCTTTGGTTGGGAGATCAAACACCCACCAAAAGCCCTTGGGTCAGTTTCTGAGCAGATAAAAATAATTCTTCATCACTTTCCAACTCCCAGCATGAAACTCTGATGAATAATGTAGCATGCGTGAGTCCCAACCCCCGTGGTTTATCAAAGCCCATCACTGACATTTTAAATATGTTTATTTCCAACCTCACTGGAAACTACACACAGAAGAAAAGCATAAAATTTACCCTCTTATTAAACAGGACTTACTATGCGACTCTACTTGGACACTGGTTGGTATTTTGCAGACTCCAAATCTGATAATGTGTGGACACACCTGGGATAATGTTATTTTATTTCAGAAACACGATACTTTGCTGTCTCTAAAGTTGCCCATATAAAATGTTTACTCCTTAAGACGTGGTTACCCTGGGGACATTATCACAAAGGCTCTGCGAGCCAGCGGTGGTCCTGGAACACTTTGGAGGGCAGCACTCTGTGGTAATAGCTCACCAGAGCCAGAGTGTGCAAGATAAAAGCAAGGCACAGCAAGTCCATCTGTGATCCACTGCCAACATCCTGGCTGCAGACACTCGGCTCAACTAATCACGACCTTTGTGAATTCTGAATCTTGTTCCAGTTCACAATTAACTGTTAATTGACTGGTATTTTATAACCTGCCAGCAGCATACTTAGAATTAGATATAGCACCAGTGGATACTAACCTTTCCTTTATGTTTTTTTGGGGGGATGGATACTAACCTTCTTTCCTTTTTTGGGGAGGTGGATACTAACCTTTCCTTTTTTGGGGGGGCGGATACTAACCTTGTTTTCCTTTTATTTATTTTTTTTTGAGGGGGTGGATACTAACCTTTCCTTTTTGTTTTGTTTTTGGTGGCGGGGGACAGGGTCTCACTCTATTGCCTGGGATACAGTGCAGTGGCATCAGCCTAGTTCACTGCACCCTCAAATGCTTGGGCTCAAGCGAACCTCCTGTCTCACCCTCTCGAGTACCTGGGACCACAAGTGTGCACCACCCTGCTCAGCTAATATTTCTCTGCTTTTTGGTAGAAACTGGGCCTTGAACTCCCGGCCACAAGCATTCCTCCTACCTGTAATCCATTGCTTTGGAAAGCCAAGGCAGGAGCATTGCTTGAGGTCAGGAGTTGGAGACCAGCCTGGGCAGCATAGTGAGACCCACATCTCTACCAAAACAAACAAAAACTATATTTGTGAAAAAGGATGAAGAGGAAGGAGAAAGGAAGAGAAAATGCTCTGTAGAAAGATCCCCTTGTCTCCTTGTGAGTGTGGAAAATACCGTGTATCCAAGCACTCTTAATCTCCCAACAGACAAGAGAGACTCCAAGAGTAAGGTTGTAATTCCAAAATCTGATTCCGGCAGGCCCTCCGGACTAAGCGCTTACTTTGTCCAATGTTTTTAAGACTGTTGGTGGTTTTCAATTCTGGGTGCACTTAGAAGTCCTGGGGGAGCTTTTAAAAATCCTCAGGTCCTGCCAGGAGCCCCAGACTAATTAAATAAGCGTCTCTGAGGGTGGGAACAGACACCAGGGTTTTGTGAATTTCCCCCAGGGTGGGGTTGGTTTCTGCCCTGCTGCCTGGGTTGAGAAGCACTGCTTTCCCAGAGGCTGTTGGTTACCAATACTCACCTGTGGCTGTTCTAGTCATTGTTGAGTGCTTACTTATCCCGTAGGAGGAGGGAGCTTTAATGCATTGTCTCCTTCAGTCCTCCAATCACCTGGGGAGATAGGAGTCATCCTGTTCAGAGAGTGAGACAGTGGGTTTGTCAGGCTTAGTAATGTTGGAGTCGCACATTTGCACAGACTTAGCTGCCTCTAAAGCTCACAGCACACAGCACAGTCCTTCTCCACGGCAACCAGTAATCTTTTGGCAGCCTTGTATATGTAAGCTCAGTTAGCACTAATCAGTTGGGATCAGGTGCAGTGGCTCATGCTGTAATCCCCACACTTTGGGAGACTGAGGCAGGATGATCACCTGAGGCGGGAGTGTGAGGCTGCAGTGGCCTGTGACACCAGCATCCTCACACCTGGGTGACAAAGCAAGGCCTAGTCTCTTAAAAAAAAAAAATGTCAGTTGGTTTGAAAATTTCTAGAATAGCTTTTCATGTGCTGCCCAGTGGTTTCTAATTTACTTCTTTTTCTTTTCTGCTAGTTTCTTTTTTCTTTTTGCAAGTAATGCATTTTATTTGCATTCAATGGCCAAGAACTGGGCATGAACACGTGTTCTGAATTTCTTCTCTTCTGACTCACATTAATTAAGTTTTAGTTGTCTTGATGTTTGCTTTCAGGGATGCATGTTTATGGCTCCAATTGTTGTAACCAGTAGTGCTTTCCTCGGCCCTAATTTGACTTTTTTTTTATATCACACTCTCATTCGATTTATTCAACAAATATTCCTTGAGCACTGGCTGTGTTCCCAGCATGCAGCGGTGACATCAGACATCAGAGTCCTTTTCCTCTTGGAGCTTATATTCTAGTTGGGAGAGACAGACAATAAACACAAAACAAACAAGTTCACATGGTGGCAGGTGCCTGGAGGACAGCAAACCAGGGGATGGGATGAGAACTGAGCAAGGACAAGAGCCAGCCACTGGCAACCTGGGCGGGGCTCCAGGGAGGGGACCAATGGAGCTGGGGACAAGTGTGGGCAGTGAAGTTCAGCTAGAGGTCATCTGGGAAAAAGGTAAACTGCACATCTAACTTCTTGGAATAGTATTTACATAAGCAGTGACAAAAATGACGCTTTCTCGCCATTTATCTCATTTAGCCTGAGAGACACTGGGATCATTACCATCTCCGTGTCTAGGTGAGGAATCTCAAGTCCATGGATGTTAAGGGCCCCGTCCCAGGAGTCAGGCTTAAGGAAGCTGGGGCATCGGGCTTCACTACGGCCCATCCAGGACAGACCCTGAGTCAGCCACGGATTACACACGTTAGGTACTTGGTACAGAAGGCACAGTCGCGTGATCGAGACGTTTTCTGTGTTCATTGTCAGCAAATTATGATGGTGACTGTGATGGTAAGAAACCTGGCTCGTCTTCCCTGACAAATTCTTCCTTAGTTTAAGCCAATATTCAAACCAGATTCACCAAGAAGCAAATCTTGGGAGGGCTTTAGCTTCTGAAATAGGTCATTGTAAATTGTATGTTTGTTTTTGCTTTGTTAGTGGAAAACGCACGGCTCAAGTGTCAAAGTGTGGCAAATGAGGACCCTAATTGTCCAAGTGAATTTTATACATAATGAACTTTTTTTGACTAATCCTCTTTTTTCCCCGAATCTAGAATTTATCCATCTTTCTGTATTTTAAGACCAATTTGGGACTATTTTCCACCATACCTATTTACTGCCAAAAGATACCAGCTATGTTCCTTTTCCTCCTTATACTGTAAGTTCTCTCTTCATGTACTGAAATTCAGTAAGGAGGTCAGGCGTAGTGGCTCACGCCTGTAATCCCAGCACTCTGGGAGGCCAAGGCAGGTGGATTGCCTGAACCAGAGCCAGACCTCTTCTCTAAAAATAGGGGCGTTGTGGCTATTACCCCAGCTACTCGGGAGGCTGAGGCAACAGAATCGCTTGAGCCCAAGAGTTTGAGGTTGCTGTGAGCTGTAACACTGCAGCACTCTACCGGGTGACAAAGTGAGACTCTGTCTCTAAAAAAAGAAAAAAAAAAAAAATCCAGGTAAAGAACAAGAATAAATCTACCTTGTCTTTCAAGGGCAAAGTACAGTTCTCATTCATTCATTTAGCAAATAATTTTTGAATTTCTTCTTTAAAGCAACCCTGTGCTTATTATTTGAGAGGTATCAAATAATGATTCTCCCCCCCCCCCCCCCAATGTAAGTAGGATTAATTTTTTTACTTTTGGTTTTTTTTTTTTTTTTTTTTTTTTTTTAAAAATATATAAAAACGGACGTAGTGTGGGTGGGCCATGGAGGACCCCGCCCCACCGGCCCTCCTGGCCCCCGCTTAATAAAAAAAAAAAAAAAAAACACACAACCCCCATAGCAAAAAAAACACTTCACCACAACTGGGGGGGGGGGGGCTAGAATCATGATTTGATACCTCT
>CAUYPK010094706.1:0-23552 GCA_963574355.1 Loris lydekkerianus | reverse complement strand
CTTGCCAGTTTTCCACTGTTTTTGTCTTCCTCCTGGGGTCCAGAAGTCCCTTGCTGGCTCCCTGTATTCTCAAAGGGATGATCATAGGCAGATCCCACCGGCCAGAGATGTCTGGAGTCTTGTCTCCCCAGATTCGCCAAGCCCAGTTACAGGGAAACTGTTACTCAGCCGCCATCTTTAATCCACTCTAATGTATATCTTTTATAAGGATGGCATGATAGTTTATCATTTTATTTTTAATATTTAAATTATATGTAATAAAATTACAGATACCTTTAATTTTGTGTACCATCTTATCATTTATTTTTCATTTTTCCACTTGTTTCACAGAACTTTTTCTCTTCAACTAGTGTTTTCATTATTTCATTTTTCCTACAAGAGCTTAACTGTATATTTTTATGCATTTTATACTTTAGAAAAAGCATAACTGAATTATTAGAGTTTAACAAAAACTGATAGCTTATTATTTACAAGAATATAACTGGGACAGTGCCTGTAGCTCAGTGGATAGGGTGCTGGCCCCATATACCAAGGGTGCTAGGTTTGAGCCCCGCTGGGGCCTGCTAAACAACAATGACAACTGCAACCAAAAAATAGCCAGGCATTGTGGTGGGAGCCTGTAGACCCAGCTATTTGGGAAGCTGAGGCTAAAATAATTGCCTAAGCCCAGGAGTTGGAGGTTGCTGTGAGCTGTGATGCCATCGCACTCTACCAAGGATGGTAAAGTGAGACTCTGTCTCTAAAAAAAAAAAAAAAAAAATTAAAAAAAAAAATATGCCTGGATCTGAGAATATTTTAACTCATCAACACCTCCCTATGATATGAGGCCATTTTATTTATATACATAATATTTATATGTAGTTCAGATCATATATGACCTTAATATTTTTGTGGTTTCATACAACTATTATCCCTTGTTATTTATCCTCATGTGTTCCTATATTCTTTTCATTCTTACCTACTTTTCCGTATTTCTGCTTTCTCTTTGGGACAATTTTTTTATTTATGAAAAAATTAATTCACAGTTTTTTTTTTATTGCTAATCTGCATGCATTATACACTAAAACAGATTTTGGGGAGAAGACAGGGAAGCATGATCTGGAAATTTCTGTTTATTACTTTCATTTTTTACAGATATTATCACTGCATATGGAAATCTAGCATTTATGTCAGAAATTAAATAATGTCATTGTGTCTTTTTAGGTATAGTTTCTTACCCTCTTATATTTTGCAAGTTAGCCAATAAATAAAAGTAATAATCACTACCAAGTGTGGATCTCAATTTTCTCTTCTCAAATCTTGGTGTTTTCACAGTCCATAAATTTTAATTTTTATACCTCTCATTGCTATAGTCTGGCTATTTATCCCATTGAAACCTCATGTTGAAAGTTTATCCCCAATGTTGGAGGTGGGGCCTAGTGGGAGGTATCTGGGTCATAGGAGAGGATTCTTCATGAAAGGCTTGCTGTCATTCTTGCCACTGTCAGTGAGTGCTCATTCTGTTACAAGTTCTCAGGAAAGCTGGTTCTTTTTTCTTTTTTTTTTTTTCTTCCTTCCATTCTTCTCTCTCCTTCCTTCCTCCTCTCTCCTTCCTTCCTCCCTCCCTCCCTTCCTTTTTTTCTTCTTTCTTTTTCTTAGGGATTCATTGACAGTACACATAACCAGCTTACATTGATTGTTTTTGTTAGAGATAAGGACCCTCTTAGAACTGTGTCCCACCCCCAAAAGGTGTACCACACCCCTTGTCCCCCCTTCCCTTTCTCAGCTCTCCCCATCTCTCACCCCCCACTGTGTACTAGGACCTTAATGTCCTCATATCAGAATTGAATACATAGGATTCTTGTTTCTCCATTCTTGTGATGCTTTATTAAGAATAATGTGTTCCACATCCATCGAGGTTAATACAAAAGATGTAAAGTCTCCATCTTTTTTAGTGGCTGAATAGTATTCCATGGTACACATATACCACAGTTTGTTAATCCATTCCTAGGTTGGTGGGCATTTAAACTGTTTCCACATTTTGGTGATTGTAAATTGAGCTGCTGGTTCTTAATGAGAACCTGGCACTTTTGCATTTTTCTCTTGCTTCCTTTATTTACATGTCATCTCTGCACACACTGGCTTTCCTTCTACCATTGGTTGAAGCTGCTTGAGGCTATAGCCAGATTCAGATACTGGTACCTTGCTTCTTATATAGCCTGCAGAACCAAGATCCAAGTTAACATCTTTACTTTATAAATTACCAAATCTTAGGTATTATTTTATAGCAACATAAAGCAGACTAAGACATCAGCATTATAGATTTTTTTTTCATGCTGGACTTTCTTTAGTTTTTAATCCACTTTTGTCTGTCTTCTCAGTCTTCCACATCTAACCAAGAATTATCAGATATCTTATGAAAAACATACTTACATTTTACCTTACCTCAGGAACTATGTTTCATTTTATTCATGACTACATGAGGATTTATTATACCTTTGAACATATGTATTTCTTTCAAAATACAACTTATTTCATTATTCTTGGCTTGGCTGTTGATCTTTAAGCAATGTCATCGGAACCATATGCAGATATCATCTAGGAAAGTTTCAAAAACAGTCTGACCTCAATATGTTTGTCATGACATTTCCACTTTTCTTTTTTCTTAATAGAATTTTGACATACTGGACACTGATAGTCATAAAACTTAAAAATGAATATTTAACAGTTTTATTTGTTTGTTTATAATATAGCTTTTATCTAGTTTACCAATTTTTTTTCTTGATGTCTTCTCTATAACTTTCTCCATTCTAACCCCCAAGATTGTAGATGTAATTCTAGTGGCTCTATCTCACTTTAATGGCTTGCATATGGAATCTTATCTACATAGAATGCACTTCCTCCTTCATTTTTATCAGTCTTCCTAATCCTTCATCTATTTCTCTTGTAATTCATTCCCAGTCTTCTCTAAATTGGAGTCCTCTTATTTAGACTCCTGTACCAATGTGTATCTCTATTGTAGTCTTTTTTTAAATTTTAATTTTTACATATACATGTGTTAATTAGGTTTCCATTTTTTTTGCCTTCACAAAATTAAAAAGACTTAAAATTTAATAACAATAACAATGTTTAAGATAAGGACTAGAAACAAAAACCTTGTGAAGACTCAATGAACATAAATACATTAAGAAAAGGAATCAGACCATTGCTTCACCGAAATATTAAGAAATAATAATAATAATGATGCAAAGAAAGTAACATTCACATTGTCAAATAAGAGTATGTCTATTATAGAATGCTTTGACTCAGATTCCGTATGGAGTCATCAGTTAACTTCTTATTTTTTTTTTAAGTATCAAAAAGTAGACAACTAATATTTATAAATAAAAGTAAACGATAATTTCAAAAAACAAATTATGCTAAATCTTATAGACAGTACAAAAAACACATCAAAATCATTCTACTTGATCTGGGTACACCTGATATTAAAGTTGGAGAAAATATATTATTATAAAGAAGAAATTACAAACATATGTCACTTATAAATGAGGATACAATATCCTAAACAACATATTAACATGTTGAGTTAAAAATTAATGTTTAATTAATATACTTTGGTCAAAATTAAAACCAATTTATGTGTAAATTAGTCATCATTTTCTTTTCTTTTTTTGTTCTTTTTTTTTTTTCTTCTTTTCCTCTCCCTCAGCCCTTCCCTCTTTTTCTGTCTGCTCTCTCCTTCCCTCATGCCCCACCATGTCATTAATTGTCTTCAAATCAAAATTGAGCATAGGATTCATACTTCTCCACTACTGTGATGCTTCACTAAGAATAACCTTCATCCAGGTTAGTATAAATGCTGAAAAATCTCCATTTTTTATGACTGAATAATATTCCATCATATACACATACCATAGCTTACCAATCCATTCCTGGGTTGAAGGACATTTAGGTTGTTTCCACATTTTGGCAATTGTAAATTGGGCTGCGATAAACAGCCTACTACAGGTGTCTTTATAATAAAAGGTTTTTTTTCCTTCTGTATAGATGCCCAGTAATGGGATTACAGGATCAAGTGGGACATCTAGGTTGAGTTCTTTGAGGTTTCTCCATACTTCCTTCCAAAAAGGTTGTATTAATTTGCAGTCCCACCAGCAGTGTTAAAGTGTTCCTTTCTCTCCACAACCACGCTAGCATCTGCAGTTTTGAGTTGAGATTTTGTGATATAGGCCATTCTCTCTGGGGTTAGGTGATATCTCAGGGTAGTTTTAATCTGCATTTCTCTAATAATTACAGAGGTGAGCATTTTTCCATTTGATTGCTGGCCATTTGTCTGTTATCTTTGGAGAAGAGCTGCATTTCTTTCTGTAGGTTCTCAGGAAGAATCTATTTTCTGCACTAATAGCAGTTGCAAGAATTTAGTACTACGCTGTTGTAGGATAGAGGTCACTGTATCTTTGCTGTTTGTCAGCTGGGACTGCCATAACTCCTAGACTTCTTTCTCTAGTTTCTTATCATAGCCATGAGGATCACAGAACCAGAACAAGAATGCCAGGCCCTTCGAATGCTGCCATTTCTTTGACTTCCCTTCTATCTTTGTTTTTTACTTTTAAAAATTCATGGAATTTGGTTGAACATGCTTAAGTAATCCAGAATAATCTCTCCCAGGTTCTTAATTTTAGTCACATTTGCAAAATCCATTTTTTCATGTAAGGTAAAAAACATATTTACAGGCTCCACAGATTAGGGTATGGACATCTTTAGAGTATTATACTACTTAATACATATTGTACCCTGAAGTATAATGTTTGCCTTCTTTCCTCTGTAGGTTTTGAAATCTCAGTTCTCAATTTCTTATCTACCCCTTTAGACATCAGCAAAAATAAGATTTCTAAATTCTGAATTTCACCATTCTAACATTTTCTCTTTCACAAGTCTTCATTATATTCTTAGTTCTATGTTTCCCTGAAGCACATAGCTATATAATTCACTTTCCTGGTTATCCTCATGTAAAGGGCTGGCTTTGATTATCTATTAGCTATTGTGAGAGCTAAAAAATTGAAGTCTCCATTTAAATTCTTCCATATGAGAATCCCATTATAAAGTTCCAGGCCGTATTCCCATGTTCTAGGTATTATGGAGGTTACACAGTTAATGTATTTACATTAGATATGTATGCCACAAAATAAGAATTTCCCAAATATAGTAAAGAAATAAAGTGGGTCAAAACATTCCAAGCACCAATAGTAATTACATAGTTATAGTGACCTCTCAATTTATTTATGTATCATCCTCACCAATTTATCTTTGTAGAACAAGATAAAATAAGGTATTTTTTCAAACTGCATATATCATGAGTGAAATTATATTTTTATAAATTATTGAGATTATACATTATAATGTATTGATTATACATTAAATTTATTTTTCTATAATTAGAAATAAAACAATATTATCCTATGTTTGAAAAAAATGCACCTATTATGTTCTGTATACTGTACACCTTTATGTCTCTAGGAAATAGCACATTACCTGACAGTTTAGACAGGACCTCATCTCTGTCTTTCATGTACAGTATTTTGACATCACTGCATTCATCTTTATTTCCAATTCTACTAGGGAGACATTTGCAATTTATCTTGCCAATGACATTTGGTATTTGCCACTGTCAAAATATTTCAGCATTACATTTTAATTTTTCTGTTGCAAGTTTATTTTCCTTTGAACCTTTTTTCTATCTCACTTGGTTCCATTTTTACCTCAGCTATTCTTGACATTTATGCTGTTTTCACTTTATCTCTTTCTGTTTTGTCCTATGCCTTTCATCTTTCTTTTCCAGGGGCTGTGTATTTGTTGCACCTCGTTAAGGCTGCCAAACTATGAGTAAATATGTCTTCTGCCTCCTATAGTCAATCATTTCTCAGAGGTATTCAGAAGTGCACTCTTCTGGGTTTTCTGGGATATAATTTTTTTCTTTTCTGAAAAAAAATTTATCCACTTGGGCAGTACATATTGATTGCTTTTTTCTGCACTAATTTTCAGATGAAAAGAAAGAGTATGTGCATTAATTATGGTTCTACTATCTTTTACTTGGGTATTGAATAAAATCTCTCTAAAACATAGAGGAAAATTACTCTTGAAGAATCGGCATTCTGTTTTTTATTTATTTGTTTGTTTAATAGGCATTTATATAACCCATGGGTTGCTAAACTTCTAGATCCTCTCTAATTTTCTTATTATATAAAAATTTTATTGGACAGATAAATATACAAACCTTCCATTCTCAGAATCTATTACAATCAGGATATTTTCTGACTTTTCTTCCACTTCACAACTTACATGGTGGATGGTATAGATCCCTGCTGGTCTCTAATTATGGTGTATTTCCTTACTGGATTTTAGCTGCTGTGGTTTTTTAATCAATGTAGGGAGATAGTTAGGGATCAGATAAAATGAAGTACAGAACATA
Organism: Loris lydekkerianus; assembly: GCA_963574355.1. Taxonomy (NCBI): domain Eukaryota; kingdom Metazoa; phylum Chordata; class Mammalia; order Primates; family Lorisidae; genus Loris; species Loris lydekkerianus. The sequence goes on along the minus strand of CAUYPK010094706.1, from coordinate 17,104 downwards.
TACTCAGATTTCTAAAAGCACAATTTCTGAATATATTTTTCACCTCCTCTTACATGGCTAAGGCTGAAAAACCTCACCGGAAAGGCAAAAATGATAGAGAAGGTAGGAAGGGGTAACCTTTACAACTAGGCTGTAGAGACGACAATATGACTAAATATACAGGAACACAGATTTAGCATAAAAGTGAGGGGTTGTTACATAAACATGTCCCATGTTTCTTCAAGAGTTTTCCCATGTTTTTTTCCCTGAGATTTTGAAAGGAACTGTGTCAAGACAGAAAATTACTTTAAATTTGTCTTTTTTTTTTTTTAATTTATTTTGCTCCATCAAACTTATACTTAAGGGAAAAACATCCTCCTAGTTTCTGGCTATGTAGTTTTTTGGTAGTTTTAATTTTTAATATTTTATGATAGCATTTCTTTATATATACTTATAGGTATTTTAATGTGAATCTGTTCTGAGTAATATAATCAATGTAGCCACATATTTATATCGATATATTATTTCCTTTATACTGGTATTCAAAATTAATCTCTAGCCAAACCTACCATTTCTGTTTCATCTGAATTCTGTATGCTAGTTAATAGGTAACTTTTAATCTATGTTCCTTTCTTAAATCAGAAATGGTATGAACATTGCCATGTAGTATGATATTTTCCCCTTGATTTATAATTGAAGCAAGTTGCACTTATTTATATACTTCCTCTAGGCAAGGACAAAAGTGTGACTATATTTTTTAAGCTATAATAAAAGAAGATGGTGAAAGTATGATTAATATTTCATTTTTTCATCTTAAACATGATGAAACTACATAAGAATGCCATTGGGCTGAAATATTTAGATTCTTGTCATGAAATGAATATTCTTATTTAGTGTTAAGGCATGATCTAGCATATCTAATTTTCAAATAACTTAAGTAGTTTACATAATAATAGAGGAAATAATAGATTTGAGCAGTTAAATAAAATAAAAAGCATTATTAGTGACAAAGCTCTGCCTAATGTTTTATTCCAAATTCCTCAACTAAGTTCAAGCAATTCACTGAAAGGAAAATAGAAATATTCTTTTGGGGGTAAGTTAGGAGATGTCTATCCATCCCCTTCTTTCTCTGATCACCTTTATCTTTTTGATTGATAAAAGAGAAAGAAGATCATAACTGTCTCACCTTCATTTTTCTCTGATTCACTCACAAAATGCTATAAACCTTCCAGTTTCCATTTTTATAGAATAATTGAATTTTGGAATATAAAGATGTTAATATTTTATTCAGGTACTGTTCTAACCTTTGAATTCTTTTTACAACATACTCCAGATATTATCAGACACCTCTGGTGACTGAGAACTCTCTATTTCCTAAGGCAGTTCCATTTTGTCTTTGAAAGGTTCTAGATTGGGATGAAGCAAAAGTAAGACTGCTTTAATTTTATTTATTTTACTTTTTTTTTTTCTTCATAACTTCAGAGAAAATGTCTAAATTTCTCACTTTGGTGGCCTCACTTCATTTTCTGTATTTCTTAGCCCTTCCCTCTATTTTTATTTTTTATTTTCTTCCTCCTCAACTTCTATTTTCTACACTAATCTACTCAGTTATTCTATTCATCCTTCATTCATTTAATCATCAATGTTTATTAAGACACTTATTTGTGCCTGACACTTACTGAGGCACTGGGAAAGCAGAAGTAAAGAACCAAGTAAATTTTTTTCTCTTATAATTTATTTTATTTCACATTCTCTATCATTTTTTATTTTATTCTCTGCTCTTCTTTTCCTCTACTCTAACCTAATCTAGCAAATACCTTTTAAATACAGTTAAGGCCCTGAGTATTTGGAACATAATCCACATTTACATATCACTAAAAGGACTTGATGAAAATATTAGTACAAGTCTCAATTTGAACTCATTCTGTAGAAGAGTTAATGTGTCTGGATTAAGACTAAATTTATACATTTAAAATAACAATTAATCACTTCACGTATTATTCAGTATTATCATTAGAAACATCACTGTGTCCATTTACAGTTAGAGCTTTTAAATTTTAGTAAGAACTACCCCCTTGTGAAGTAAAGTCGATTTTCTATATGTGGAACCTGAATTCAGAGCAGGCTTTACTTTCCAATTACTTTCAAATTCAAAACCTGCTTCCAAGCATCAACCATCATCTCTCCCATGGCCAGTACCACAGACTCCATGTTTTGGTTACATATTTTGTTCTAGACATTAAATAATCCTGATGTAAGGAGAAAACATAAATTTTTACGTTGTGCAATGGTTTATAGTTTATGCACTATTTTTTGCATTTGAATATCTCAATACATTAGAACTTCTTTATCATGCCATTTTACTTGATGAATAAATTGAGAGTAAGAAACTGAATAGTCACTGGGTATCAAACATACATAATTAACTAACTAATATTAAATATGGGTTTTCTCATTCCAGCATCACTTCCTATTCACTATCTATGATTCAGGGATAACCAGATTTTTTTTTCTATTATACTATAAACACTTAAACTATTAAATAATTTTCCAAACCTAACAAGGAGCGCTAAATCTAATCAAATGAAAGGAGAACTTGACATTATCTTGCCCTTTGCTGGACAATGTCTTTTCCCAGAAGGCCCTTTCCTAAAGAGATTTCTTAGGCTTACCAGCAACAATATAAATTCTTTGGAAAGAATGATCTCTATTGTGACTGGAATAGTAATACTTTTTAAAGACAAGAATAGACAATCCACTGAATTTGGGTTTTAAGTTAGAGGGGAAATGGTTTGAAACAATATTAAGAATAAAGTTACTTTTTTTCTTTGCCTGAAATAACATTTTAAATACTCTGGGATAACTGAACTTCATGTTTAATTGTAAATACCCATCATATGCCTTCCAGCTAATAATGATCATTGTGAAGACATATTCTTCTCTCACAGATTTCAGTGTTCTTAACTAACTGAATAAAATTTTAGTATATTTTTCATACTTTTTTTTTTGCCAAGATTTAAATGCTAAATATTATTCTGTATAGAGGATAAGTTGAGAAAAAAATTTAGTTGCATGGTTGGGCATTGTGGCTTAGGCCTAGAGTCCCACATTTTGGAAGACTGAGGCAGGAGGATTGCTTGAAGGCAGAAGTTCAAGATCAATGTGATGAAGAGCAAGACCCATTCCCTACAACAACTACCACAAAAAAGAAGGAGGAGGAGGAGGTGGGGGAGTGGGAGGGGGAGGAAGGGAGAGGAGGAGGAGGAAAAGGAGAAGGAAAAGAAATAAAAAAATTAACCAATCCCAGCTACTCTGGGATGATGAAGCTAGAGAATTCCTTCAGCCAAGGAGTTTGAGTTTACAGTAAACTTTAATGACACTCCCACACTCTAGCTCCAATGATAGAACAAGATCCTGTATTTGCCTTCAGAAAAAAAAATAATAATAATAATTCACTTGCTAAACTTTGGTCTACTAAATGGTTAGGTCCAGTTAAGTTAGAAAACTACATAGTCAAAGATAATCATCAAATGATTTTAGATCAGAAGAAACTTTATAGGAGAATATTTATTAAAATTTCATTGTTGGAAAAATATCATGCAGGGACCTTCATTTACTTTCCTAGATTCCAAAATGTAGTTGAAAACCTAAGACCAGAACTCAGAGTACCTACCTTCTAATCTAGATTTTTTTGCTTATGCCATGTTAGCTTTGAAAGCTACTAAATTATTATTTTAAAAAATGTTAATACAGGTTTTTAACCTGAGTTAAAAATGAATATGTATAATTTTATGAGGCTATTTGTGCCGGTCATAGTGTCAGGGCTTTATCCGTGTAATACTTACAGCAGAATAATATATGCTGCTGTTATCTATTTTTCTTTTTTTTCTTTTCTCTCTTGTCTATTTGCAATTAGGTAGGGCCATCTGGTGCATTCTTACCAATAGGGTATAAACATAAGTAGTATGTGCCATGTCAGATTGGAGCATAACAAAAGACTGAGAGATCTATGCAAGTGTATTTTATGTGGTTAACCAGCAAGATGGTAGAAGCCCAGGTTCATCCCCCTGTACCTGACAACCAATGGGAAATAGGCAGCACAGACAAGAAATGTACATTGTTAAATTAGATCACTGAATTAGATGTTTTTCACCAAACTGAACCTAGCTTAATCTGTCTGATATGACTTTTTCTTTTGGCTAATTTGAGCTGGGCTTAATTAGCCCCATTTGAGACCTAAGGAAGTTGAAGATCAGACAGTTCATGAGCGTTTCAAGCTCTCAAAGAAATACATCATAAATACAAATAAACAAATACAATGTCCAAAATGCAGGTGGACAAAAATTGTCAGCTATTATGTAATAAATAATCTTAAATTCTACCTTATATCCTTTCTTTTGCTCAACACAAAATCCTTCTGCAACTAAATTCAAGTTTAATCTATTAGTAAGTGTTTTTTCTCAAATTTCATTCAACTGACAATGTTGAGCAACTCTTTTTTCTCAGTTTTCTAGCATATATGTAGAATTTGAGGATCTTTTGTAGTGTTATAACATTCTGGGAAATGAGGTGCTTGCCATCATACTCTAATCTGGCATCTACAGAGTTTTATGATATCTACCAAAAGTACAATCCTGTCATCCTTGGATGTTATCACTTAGTAGATTTGTACCATAGGTGTGGTCTGACCAATTACCCTCCCTCCACCCATCTTCCTCCCTCCTTTCCCCTCCTCCTTTTTCCCCTTCATCTTGGGCTATAGTTGGCTTATAGCTTTCATATGGGAGTGGGTGCTTATATATTGGTTTCATAGTAGAGCTGAGTACATTGGATACTTTTTCTTCCATTCTTGAGATACTTTGCTAAGATTAGCGCACATCACAAAATCCCAAAACTATAGATATTGACATGGATGTGGAGAAAAAGGAACACTCCTGCACTGCTGGTGGGAGTGCAGATTAATACATTCCTTTTGGAAAGAAGTTTTGAGATGACCTAGGGATCTAAAAATAGACCTGCCATTGGATCCTGCAATTTCTCTACTAGGTATACATCCAGAAGACCAAAAATCACTTTACAACAAAAATATTTGCATCAGATTTTATTTTTATTTTTTTTAAGAGACAGAGTCTCACTTTATCGTCCACGGTAGAGTGCGATGGTGTCACAGTTCACAGCAACCTCTAGCTCTTGGGCTTAGGTGATTCTCCTGCCTCAGCCTCCCAAGTAGCTGGGACTACAGGAGCCCACCACAACGTCGGACTATTTTTTTGTTGGAGTTTGGCTGGGGCCAGGTTTGAACTTGCAACTCTTGGGATATGGTGCCAGTGCCCTATTTTCTGAACCACAGGCACTGCCCAACACCAGCATGTTTATTGCAGCTCAATCCACAATTGCTAAGTCATGAAAGAAGTCCAAGGCCCATCGACCCAGGAATGGATTGATAAATTATGGTGTATGTACACCATGGAATATTATGCAACCTTAAAAAGATGGAGACTTTACCTCTTTTATGTTTACATGGATGGAGCTGGAACCATGGGACCTCTTTGAGGCTGCTTCCTACCTTCTCTTTCATGCTTCTCTGTCAGTGGAACCTCGTGTGGAAAATCATCAGTGTGCTGGCACAATGCCTTAGAAATTCCACGATTACCACAGGGTGATAGCACTAGGATTTCAAGATGAAAGATGCAGTTTTACTATTGAATACAGTGTGAGCTATTGGACTTTATAGATTATTTTCACAGATTTAGAAAGTATCCCTCCAAAAGTCCTCTTTTTGAGAATTTTCTTAATGAATAGTTGCTAAAATTTATCAATTTTTAGCATCTTTTATGAATTTCATATTTTTATATTTAATTATTATATTGAAGCACAGTGATATTTAAACTGACATTCCTGAAATAAATTTATCTTGATTACCTTACTTAATCTTTATAAGTATTTTGATGTAATTATAAATATCATAATGTTATAGGGAAATGAATTGAATCATCAAGGTATTTGCTAAATACCCAGTATCAAACACTTTTTGGAAAATTAAGAGAAGCTATAAAGTTAAAACTGGTTCTTTAAATTTTCTAACAAAGGAAGTAAAAATATCCCACTGGCATTAAAGAAATATGTTAAGTGAATTAGATAATACTAAAATATGAGAAAGGGAGACAATGTATCCAGAACCTACTGCGTGTAGTGCCCTGTGCAGCCTATTTGTAAAAAAGCACATTTAAAGGTAAATAAACCAAAGCTCATAGTGGCAGCTTTCCTGAATATAGTTTAAATTCAGATGTCCTGACCAAGAAGTCACAGTAGCATGTTTTAGTCAATGCATCTTGTTTTCTTTCACTTAATTTGCATGACTTTGGCCTGCATGTGTGGTAGTCGTGTATGCATTTTGACTTTCATAAGGAGCTACACATACATTGATTAGTGCCATTAATCAATTAGTGAGCTCACCCTCAGAAAATTCAACAGCTTAAGGCTCTAATTTTATGTCTACTTTGTTAAATGAGGTGTGTGAGCTTTTTTAAAAGTCCCATTTTACAGGAAATTCCCTATCAGCTAGAAACAGATGGGCTGATGAAGGATTTTAATCAAACACCCAAACAGATGCTAAGAAAATTTGTCACCAGTGAACCACAGAATTGGGATAAATTGATTCTTTGTCTGTCTTGTCTATTGGGATGTTACTTAATCATCAATAGACTTGTCTTCTTTGAAATTCACCATGAGAGAGTTGCCAATTAGGGCAAACTGGCAAGCACAAACTAACCTGATGACACACCTTAATGATGTTGGTCAGTTGAAAAGATATAATAATATTGTCAGGCAGATCAACAGAACCCTGTTTTCTACACAGAAAAGACGGAAAGTTAAGTATATTTTATCTCATATAAGTCAAAATCTTCATCTGGGTGCCATATTTACTATAATGTTGAATTCAGGGCAATAGCTTTATCATTCTTATTGTCAATTTCATAATTTTTACAGAGTGAATATTTAAAACTGTGGATGTTTTTTGGAGATAAAAGTGTACTAGGACAGTGTTAAAATAATCATACTTTATATAAATCACTGTATTAATGTATTATTATTATTGCTTTTTTAGTTGATGGGGCTTCAGGATTTAGATTAGATTTTTTTTTTTTTTTTTTTTTTTTTTTTTTTGATTCATTGAGGGTACAAAGAACTCGGTCACACTGATTGCATTTGTTAGGTAACGTCTTTCTCGTAATGGTGCTCCCAATAGGTGTGCCATACTCTGTGACCCCCCCAAACCCTTCCCTCCTCCCCTCTTTCTGCTCCCTCATTCCCCTATTACACCCCCTATTAGCTCCCCTACTGCCTTCATATTAAAATTGAGTACACTGGATTCTTGCTTCTCTGATCTCGGGATGCTTTACTAAGAAGAACGTGTCCCACCTCAATCAAGGTTAATACAAAAGATGTGAAGTCTCTATCTCTTTTAATGGCTGAATAATATTCCATGGTATACATATACCACAGCTTGCTAATCCATTCCTGGGTTGGTGGGCATTTAGGTTTGTTGCAGCTCAGTTTACAACAACTAAAATGAAGAGTTAGAGATTTTTTAATGCAATTTTGGTCCTAAAAATGAAATCCCTGATGATTGTGTATAAGGTGAAAATGCTAACCTTTCTTACTATGTCAGATGCAAGCATGATAATTAATTTCATATGGACTGTGATGTTTTAATGGATTTTTTTCTCAGTATAGAATTTACACTTTGATTTTTTTCTTTAGTATCAGCTGAACTTGGCCACATTATGCTAAACTTTGTGAATTCCCTGTATGGAAGTTAACATAAGATTAAAACACAAATATAAATATATATTATTTATATGTTAAATATATATGTTATTTTGAGGAATTTTGGAATTTATTTTTTAACTAAAGTCATAATTAGTAAGTTAATTATAACTACTTATTCTTTAGTTTATAAATATGGTATATTTACTCTGTATTTTAGCATTTTTTTCTCTTGCCAGCATTTTTTTTTCTTTTGCCAGCTAATTTTCTAATTTTTTCTAATTTTTTGATAATTCTAAATAATTTTTTTAAAAAGAGTAGAATTAAATAGAGTTTTCTATTAAGCCTCTCCAATTAATGAAAATGGTCAGAGGAAAACAGTAATATAAGGAATGGAAGAGCCCTAGGATGTGAAAATAAACAACAGTGACAATCACATAATAAATTCATTGAAGTGCTGCTAGATTTGATGTAAATGGCATGAGACTCAAGGATTAAATCAGAGCCTACATTATAAATTTTCTATATTTATTGTCTTTGTTAATTTGAGCTGATTTATGAAAAAACATGATGGTTGGCTAATAAACAGCAAAATTTATTTCTCAAAAGGTGTAGGGGTTGAGAAATCAAAGATTGAAAGATAGGGGACTTGGTGTCTGGGGAAGACCTACTTTGTCATAGATTGAGCCCCTTCTTACTATGTCCTCACATGGCAGAAGGGGCAAGGTAGTTCTCTGAAACCTATTTTATAAGGACACTATAATAACCTTTATAAGGACACCTCATGACCTAATCACCTCCACCAACCTCCCAACACTGTGATATTTGTGATTAGGTTTCAGCATATGAATATTGGAAGAACACAACCATTTATACCATAGTGTGGAGCATATAAACATGTTATGTAGACAAAATACAAATAAGAATATATAGTAATGCATCCCTTAATGACTGGTATAAACTCTGAGAAAAATGGTTGTTTAGGTAATTTTCTGGTTGTGGGAGTATAGAGTGCTCTTACACAAACCTAGTTGATTTAGCCTACATACTTAGGCTATATGGTACAGCCTATTGTTGGCAAGCTAAAAACTTATACTGCATGCTATTGTACTAAATAATGGAGGTAATTATAATGCAATGCTTTGTACTTATGTATCTAAATGCATTTAAACATAAAAATAGTAAAGTAAAATTATTTACTTTACCATTATTACAGTCTTACTGGACTATAGGCATATAGTCCATAATGGATGGAAACTTCATTATATGGCTTATGACTGTATATGAAGCAAGACTTATCGTTACTTGCTTTATTTTCCTATTTGTCTGGGGCAAGGTTCCAGTTGGCAAGGATATGGCTGTGGTGGGACTAAGGAAGAAGATCTTTCCACTGGGGGGCTAGGACTGCATTTGGTGCAGACAACTGCCATTGACATGACCAATTTTCCAGTGTGGATGGCATATTCTGTTGAGTTCAGGGTCAAGGGTTTGTTTGGCATGGCTGCTATATTCAACGGGGCTAACACCAAGGAGGCAGCCAAAAGGGATTGGGGCCCCATCTTCAATCTTCTTAAGCAGAACAACTGCCAGCCTAGAATGCTGTATTCTGCATAACTAGTTTCACATATGAAAGAGAAATGTAGATGCTTCCAGACAAACACTGAGGGATTTTGTTAAGACAAGACCTGCCCTGCAGGAAATACTCAGAACTGGGACCACGCTTATGGCTCAAAGGAGTAGGATGCTGGCCCCATATACTGGAGGTGGAGGGTTCAAATCCAGCCCCAGCCAAAAACTGCAAAAAAAAAAAGAAAGAAAGAAAAGAAAAGAAAAGAAAATACTCAGAACTGTGTTATACACAGATGAGCATAATAGCTAATTAAAAGAGTAATGCCATCCAAAAGCTAAAGCTCATAGGTCATATAAACAATGACATAAAACGTAAAACAAAGCAATAAGGTACCCCAACCAAAATGATGAATAGAAGAGCATCCCACATATAAATTCCATCAATCAATGTGAACTGACTGAATGCCCCACTCAAGAGACATAGGCTGATTGAATGGATAAAAACATACAACCCAAGTGTCTGCCATCTCCAGAAAACAGATCTAACCCATGAAGACTCATACTGTCTATAGGTTAAGGAACAGAAAAAAATACTCCATGTGAATAGAGACCAAAAGCTATACTCATATCAGTTAAATATCGACTTTAAATCAACAATAGTAAAGAAAGACAAAGATAATCATTATATAATGGTAAAGAGAGATAAAACAATTCCAAATATTTCTGTACCTAACACAGGAGAACCCAGATTCATACAGCGAACCATCCTAGATCTAAACAAAGAGATACACAATAGCTTTATAATTTTCAGAGACTTCAAAACCCAACTCACAGAACTAGTCATACCATTCAAGAAGAAAATAAATAGACACTGGATTTAAATGGGACTCTAGAAAAAATAGGCCTAACAAACAATTGCCAAACATTTTACCCCCAAACTACTAAATATACATTCTTTTTATTAGCATATAGAACATTCTCCAAGAATAATCATATCTTAGGCCACCAAGCTTATCAACAAATTAAAAAAAAATAAAAATCATACCATACATCTTCTCAGAACACAGTGGAGTAAAATCAGAAATCAACTTCAAGGCAAACACTCAAGTCTACAATAAGTCATAGAAAACTAAACAATCTGCTGCTAAATGATTATTGAGTGAATAATGAAAGCAAGATTGAAATCAAAAGATTTCTTGAACTGAATGACAAAGGGCACAATGGGTAACAAAATCTCCCAGAATCAGCAAAAGCAATCCTAAAGGGAAAATTCATGGCCTGAAATGCCTATATCAAAGAGACAGAAATATCATAAATCAAATATCCTATGAGATGCCTCGAGGAACTAGAAAAGGAACAACAAACCAAAGCCAAAGCCAACAGAAGAAAAGACATAACTATGGGAGACCAGAACAAAATTAAATTGAAAACAAAAAATAGTGCAAAGGATCAATAAAACTCAATTTGGTTCTTTGGAAAGATGAAAAAAAAAAAAAAAATTGATAGATCTCTTGCTAGACTAACCAGGAATATACAAGAAAGAATCCAAATAAGCTCTATCATAAATGAAAAAGGAAATAATACATCTGAGAGCAAAGAAACACAAATATCATCTTTGAATACTATGAAAATCTCGACACACATAAACTCTAAAATGTAGAAGAAATAGGCAACCTCCTGGAAACAAACCACTTAAGACTCATTCAGGAAGAAATAGAAATCCTGAATAGAACTGTAATAAGCAGCAAGACTGAAGCAGTAATGAAAAATCTTCTAACAGAGAAAGGCCCTAGACCAGAAGGATCACAGCCAGAATTTTTCCATATCTACAAAGAAGAGCTAGTACCCATATTTCAAAAATTATAATATCAACAAGACAGGAATTCTCTCCAACTCATTTTACAAAACCAGTATTACCTTGATACCAAAATGAGAAGAGAACTCAAAATCCCCCAGAAAACTATAGACCAATATCTCTTGTAAATAAACATGCAAAATTACTCAATAAAATACCAGGAAACTGAATTCACTGGGAAAATTTTAAAAATCCATCATAAACAAGTGGGGTTCATTCCAGGTATGTAAGATTGATTCAACATACAAAAATCATAAATCAATAAATGTGACTCACCACAAGCAGAAGCCAAAAAACAAAAGACCATATGATCATCTCAGTAGATGCAGAAAAAGCATTTGACAAAATTCAGCACTCTTTCATGATAAAAAGCCCATCAACATTCTAGGTATAGAAGGGATATATTATAAAATTATAAAAGTCATGTTGTAGAAATCCAAAGCCAACCACATACTCAATGAAGAGAAATTGAAAGCATTCCCACTAAGAACTAGAACAAAACATGGGTGCCCACTGTCACCACTTCTATTGAACATCATGCTGGAAGTCCCAGCCAGAGCAACCCGAAAATAAAAAGAAACAAAGTGCATCTGAACTGAGACAGAGGAGATTGAACTAACACATTTTGCTGACAATAATGTCTTATATGTAGAAACTCCAAAGATTCCACCAAGAGACTCCTGGAATTGATAAATTTAGTAGTCACAACTTAGAAAAATTCACCATAATATCAGTTGACATATCTCAGGTTACATATATAAATTAGTACCATTCCTGATATATCAATGACAATCAAACTCAGAGTCAAATCAAACACTCAGTATCATTTAAAATATCCACAAAGAATAAAATACCTAGGAATATAATTAACCAAGGAGGCAAAAGATCTCTACAAAGAGAACTGTAAAAAACTGAGAAAAGAAATTGCAGATGACAGAAACAAATGGAAAAACCTACCATGCTCATGGATTGGTAGAATCAACATTGTTAAAATGTCCCTACTACCCAAATTAATATACATATTTGATGCATCCTCATCAAAATACCAATGCCATATTTCACAGATCTAGGGAAAAAATTCTACCCTTTATTTAGAACCAGAAAAGAGCCTGAATAGCCAAAGCAATCTTAAGCAAAAAGAACATATCTGGAAGCATCATATTGCCAGACCTCAAACTATACTACCAGGCTGTAGTTACCAAAACAGCATGGCATTAGCACAACAATAGAGATATAGACCAATGGAACACAATGGAGAGCCCAGATATAAAACTATTCACATGTAGCCACACGCAACTGTTCTTTGACAAAACAGACAACAGTATGTATTGGGGTAAAGAAGCCCTATTCAATAAATGGTAAGGGGAGAATTGGATAGCCACATGTAGAAGAATAAACAACATCCATATCTCTTTCCATTCACAAAAATTAATTCCAGATGGCTTAAAGCTCAACTGTAAGGTGTGAAAACTACTGGGATGTCTTAATTTTCTTTTCTTTTTTTTTTTTTTTAAGCCTATTTTTAGTTAAAAAAGAAAAAAAGAAAAGAAAGGGAAGGAGAGAGGTGGAAAAAAGAGAAGAAATTTAGTGTTTCTGGAATCTTAAAATCTACTGTCATATTAAGAGGAAAACATCAGCTAATGGGGGCAAGGACTTTATTCTAAAATGATGGTTTATGTTGTCATCTCAAGGTAAAGACTTTTGTATGATATAATTGTAACCACTCTTTCTGCCTTATTTCAATTATCTCTTATGTAAATTATTTATATCAGCAATATAAAGAAAGAGAATAAATAAAATAAGTAGAACTGAAGTAGGTGCAAGAAAAAGTGGCTTAGTCTATTAGAAACAGCTAGTGAGCACAGACACACATATTTGCATATGGACATGCCACATCTACCTAAGATTGTATGTATGCCTGTGCAGATATTATATAAATATATATCTGTGTTTCCTACATGGAAGAGATAAAAATCAATAGGTTAGACTTATAGTTGGGAAAGAAAATTAGATTCATGACAGGGTGGTAAAATCAGTTTGCTGAAAGAGTAATCTATGTAATAAATCAGTGGCATTCATTGCTGGCACACAGTTAACAAAATCATATGCATCGATCCTCTTTCTCTCTCTTATTGCTATTAATGTGGAAATATTTCTGTTTATAACCTATCATTTCTTACTGCTTATGCATCATATAGTTATAACCAATTCAGCTTCAAATATTAAATTTTTAAAAATTGAAAAATTCAAAATATTAAATATTTCTATCAAAAATTCTTGGCTTTCTTTTTAATTAACATAATTTAATGGTTTTGCTGAGACATGCTTTTAGATAAATGTCTATACCCTTATAGCTAAAAATTCATTCCTAATATCTATAATTTGTCGTGGAAACCTTCAAATTCACTAAATTCTGCCTGAAACATAGAGCAATAAATATTTGCTGATATGTGTCTACCTACATTTTACAGTGATCAGTATATAAATACTGAGTTCAGGAATTCAGTATATTAATGCAAGAATCAATTCAACCAGACTTAACATGCTCTAATGACATTGATATAATTTAGGTCTTCACTAGGTGATTGGCATATTCACAAGATTTTCAAACAATCTGAGATATTCTAGAGATAAACTTCTATGGTCAAAGATGCAAAATAGTCTCTTTTGAACAGCTGTTCTCATACAATTTTAAACAAATATATGCTCAGTGGAATTGGAAGATTAATTTCAAATAACTAATTAGATATATGATAACACAGATGAGCTGAGTTTCAGTATTACACAGGGTTTTTAAAGATTTATAATGTTATTTCTTAAAATTTTCAAAAGCTATTCCCAACAATCATCACATGTAATCCTGCCAACTCAATTTAAGCATCTTATAACTTATAAACTTTGACAAAGTCATACATTTTCCTTGTTAGTTTAGATAAAAAGAAAAGAAGGAAAAGCAGGAAGAATAAAGAGAATAAAGAAGGGAAGGGGGAGGGAAGCATCTGAACCACAACTGGCAAACGCTTTCTCTAAAAAACCAGGTAGTGAATTATTTTTGCTTTTCTCTGCAGGCTGTATGTACTTTGTTGCAATTACTCAACTCTGCTATTGTAGGGAGATGACAGTCCTAAGTAGCATGTAACTGAATGAGCATGGCTTGTTATAATACAACCTATTTGTAAAAGAGGCAACAGGCTGAATTTGGTTTTCAGGCAATAGTTTCTATCTCAAACCTTCATTTAAACTTTATTGCGGGATACTATAACAGAAACACCCCCAGAGAATTTTAACCAATCAGTGCATCTGAAATGGAATTAATCGTTTTAACAGTATATGTTACTTATAAAGGTACATAAAAACAAATGGATTCTCCTGGACTAGAATTATACATGGAAGTCTCAAACCATTTTTATTTTGAACATATGCATATACTAGAACTTCTGCTTATATTTTGCAAATTCAGTTCATTATTTTAAAGCATTGTACGTGCATATGATTGTGTGATAATAGAAGAATTCTGTTTTCTGGTTTTAGAACAAAAGAATAATTTGTGGACTAAAATTCCACAGTGAAAGGATAAATATTGTGGGAAGTCTCAGAAAATATGCTTTGGCTATTCCTATTTTTTGTAAAGTATACTTAATCTTTGAGAGTCACAGGGAATGTTTCTGTATTCTTTGTTTATCTTATTTTAAAAATAAGAATCATATGGGAAATTAGTGATAGGGCTAATATTATGATATAATTTAAAATAAAGAAAAAATACTATTGATCAATAATTTTTCTGCTTGAGGCCAAATGTAAAAGTAAAATAAAATTTTCTAAAAATTTTTTGGGTTCATTCTTGGGCTATACATGAAAATTAATATAACTATAAGAAAATGTTGAGAAATACATTCTAACTCCTGCTAAAATAGAATATACAATCTAATTTCATCTGAAATCATTATCTCTGGATTTTTTTACATTATAATGGAATAATTTTCCCTGCTAATTTAAAGACCACTTTCTCCTATCTTGTTTTTCTTACTATTTATTCCCACAAACACGAACTTTGTGTTCTTAAATCAACAATTTGTTTCTCTAAAATCATTGAGTAGAGAGCCTGTGGCTTTAATCATTGAGCTTCCTATTTCTTAAGTGTGACTTTATTATTATTATTATTAAATCATAGCTGTGTACATTAATGTGATCATGGGGCACCATACACTGGTTTTATAGACCGTTTGACACATTTTCATCTCACTGGTTAACATAGCCTTCCTGGCATTTTCTTAGTTATTATGTTAAGACATTTATATTCTACATTTACTAAGTTTCGCATGTACCCTTCTAAGATGCACTACAGGTGTAATCCCACCAATCACCCTCCCTTTGTCCATCCTCCCCCCTCCTGCACCTCCCCCTCCCCCTTCCCCCTATTCTTAGGTTATAACTGGGTTATAGCTTTCATGTGAAAGCTATAAATTAGCTTCATAGTAGGGCTGAGTACATTGTATACTTTTTCTTCCATTCCTGATATACTTTACTAAGAACAATATGTTCCAGATTTATCCATGTAAACATGAAAGAGGTAAAGTCTCTGTCTTTCTTTAAGGCTGCATAATATTCCATGGTGTACATATACCACAATTTATTGATCCATTCGTGGATCATTGGTCACTTGGGCTTCTTTCATGACTTTGCAATTATGAATTGGGCTGCAATAAACATTCTGGTACAAATATCTTTGTTATGATGTGATTTTTGGTTTTCTGGGTATATGCCTAGTAGAGGAATTATAGGATTGAATGGCAGATCTATTTTTAGATCTCTATGTGTTCTCCAAACATCTTTCCAAAAGGAATGTATTAATTTGCATTCCCACCAGCAGTGTAGAAGTGTTCCCTATTCTCTACATCCATGCCAACATCTCTGGTCTTGGGATTTTGTGATATAGGCTAATCTTACTGAAGTTAGATGATATCTCAAAGTAGTTTTGATTTGTATTTCTCTGATGATTAAAGATGATGAGCATTTTTTCGTACGTCTGAAGGCCACGCGCCTGTCTTCTTCAGAGAAGTTTCCCTTCAAATCCCTTCCCCAGCCTGCGATGGGATCACTTGTTCTTTTCTTGCTTATACATTTGAGTTCTCTGTGGATTCTGGTTATTAAACCTTTGTCAGAGACATAACCTGCGAATATCTTCTCCCATTCTGAGGGCTGTTTGCTTGCTTTACTTACTGTGTTCTTGGCTATGCAGAAGCTTTTTAGTTTGATGAGGTCCCAGTAGTGTATTTTTGAAGCTGCTTCAATTTCCTGGAGGGTCCTCCTCATAAAATATTCACCCAGACCAATTTCTTCAAGGGTTTTTCCTGCACTCTCCTCTAGTATTTTTATAGTTTCATGTCTTAAGTTTAAATCTTTTATCCAGTGAGAGTCTATCTTAGTTAATGGTGAAAGGTGTGGGTCCAGTTTCAGTCTTCTACAGGTTGCCAGCCAGTTCACCCAGTACCATTTGTTAAATAGGGAATCTTTTCCCCACTGAGTGTTTTTAATTGGCTTGTCAAAGATTAAATAATGGTAAGTAGCTGGGTTCTCTTTGTAGAGATCTTTCATGTCCTTTGTTAGGTATACTCCCACATATTTCATCTTCTTTGGTACTACTGTGAAAGGAATAGAGTCCTTGATTGTTTGTTTGGCTTGGTTGTTGTTGGTATATATGAAGGCTACAGATTTATGGGTGTTGATTTTGTAGCCTGAGACATTGCTATATTCCTTGATCACTTCTAAGTTTTGTAGTAGAATCCCTGGTGTTTTCCAGATATACGATCATATCATCTGCGAAGAGTGAAAGTTTGATCTCTTCTGACCCTATGTGGATACCCTTGATCGCCTTTTCTTCCCTAATTGCAATGGCTAAAACTTCCATTACAATGTTAAAGAGCAATGGAG
>CAUYPK010094705.1:0-18807 GCA_963574355.1 Loris lydekkerianus | reverse complement strand
CAGCAAGGCCCGGCCTGAAACTGCCTCTACCTAGATACAGCCAATGTGGTACCATGCCACTGGCCCGACCCTGTCACGCACCTCTTCCCCCACCTTCTTTCCCCGCCCCTTCTCCACAATAAATAAATAAATAAATAAATAAATTAATTAAAAAAAAAATAGCCAGATGTTCTGGCAAGTTCCTGTAGTCCCAGCTACTTGGAAGGCTGAGGCAAGAAGATATCTTGTGCCCAAGAGTTTGAGGTTGCTGTGAGCTATGACACCACAGCACTCTACTGAGGGCTACAAAATGAGACAAGGAAGAAAGGAAGGAAGGAAAAAAGAAAGGAAAGAAAGGGAGAGAAAGGCAGGAGGCCCCTGGTGAAGGTTGAGTGAGATGAAGTCTCCTCAGTAGGCAAATGAAAATCCATTATAGGGATGGGAACCAGACAGAAGAGCCAGCATTGGGACCCAAGTTGGATGTAGGGGGCCTCTGGGAGTCCTGGGACCCTCTGAGGGAACAGCTGCCTCACTAAAACACACTGTCCTTCAAGGCTTCCATGGGAAGCACAAGTAGGAAGCAGAGCAACCGAGTGGCCAGGCTGCTGTCCCAAGACTTCAGCTCCCTCTGAGAAAGCCGGATTTCCTTCCAGCGTACTCCTCTGTCCAAGTAATGTTGACATCTGTGTTTTGCTCTCTGATCAGAGGTGACAGGTGGGGTCAACTTTTTCAAGAGCCAGGGAAGAGGCACATTTTGGGGAACCACATCAGTATCCACTTGCAAAGAGGTCCCTTTCCACCTGGGGTGGGGTTTGCCCAGCACTGGGCCTTCCTTACACGGCTCACCTCTCCTGGGCCATCTTGTCTGTGGTGGCTTTGGTCATGGCCTGGATCCTCTCCAGCCTTTTGGCTTCCAGTTTTTTCTTCATCTCTTTAGTGTCCCTGCAGAGAGACAGATAAGAGTGATGTTTTGTGGAGCCCAAGTCCTTGCTGAGAGCTGAGAGTTAGGTATGGGAGGGGGGCATTCCTACATCTCCGAGGCCTCCTTGAGGGCCTTCAGCTCTGCCGCCTGTTTCTCTGTGGCCAGCGCCATCATCTTGGCGATTTGCTGCGGAGAGAGGATGGAAGGGCTTGGGAAGAAGCCCCAGGTGGCGCAGAGGAGTGAGGGGCTTGGCTGGGTTGTCGCCCCCTCAGCACCTCAGCCACCTGCTGCTCCTTGCATTTCAGGATGCTCTCGTACTGCTCCTCGCCCTGCCGCAGCAGCTCCAGCTCCAGCCTGTCCCTCAGCTCCCGCACACGCGCGTCCGCGCCCTCGGGGCCCTCTCCCAGCGCGGCTCCGGCGCTCTCCCCGCTGGGCAGGCTCCTGAGGAAGCCACGTGGCAACGGCTCTGAGCTCTCGGCCGCTCGCCCGCGCGCCGTGGAGGGCACGCGGCCGCAGTGGCCCTTACCTCTTCTTGTGGGAGCCCTTTCCCGGGCAGGGCTTGCGACCCCCGCCGCCGCCCCCAGCGCCCGGCGGCCGGAGCTCCGCCAGCTGCGCCGCGCCCCGCTGCAGCAGCTCCTCCCAGCGCCGCGCGCCGCGCCGCTCCAGCTCCCGCAGCTCCTTCTCGTGCCGCCGCTGCAGCTTCACGACGCCCTTCTGCTCCCGAAGCTCCTCCAGGCTGGCGGTCCTCGGCTCTGCGGAAACAGGGGTGACGCGCCGCAGCCCAGGCCTCCCTGCCCGCCTAGCCCGCCAGGAGCCGCGGCCTTCCCCAGACGCATCCCCACATCTTGGGGGCTCAGAAGGCCTTACCCAAGGCTTCCTTCGTGGCCTCCTCCCTGGATCTGGCCCGGGCGGTGGCTGCAAAAGCCACAGGATGGGCTGGCAGGTTTCCTGGGGACCCTTGACTCTGTTCGCTCCCCCAACCCCGACCCCGACCCCCTGCAGAGCTTCCCCAGCCCGGGGTTTCAGACAGCCCTTCCCTCCCCAGGTGAGAGTCGGGCGACAGGGTGGGACGTGCCTGTGGGTGCAGCCCAGGAAAGTGGAGGCCCTTCCACTAGGTGTGTGGACTCGGAGTGCATACCTGCTGACCCGTTGCTTGTTGGGGCCGAGGTCCCATTGGCCTGAGTGGCCAAAGGACTCCCAAGTGGGAAGGGCTTCTGTGTAGGGAGAGCAGGTTAGGAAGCGGCTCAGATCGTCTGGGACTCTGCCCCCTCTCCCTCTCTCCCAGAGAAAACAAAGCTCCCAGAAGCCCTTGGCAGGGGTCCAGGCAACACAGACCTCAGGCAGACCGCCCATGGCCTCCTTGAGCTTCACAGACTTCTTGTCATGGGCACTGAAGAACTTGATGGGGTTGGTGAGGGCCACGGTGAGATCTGGTGCACAGGGCATTAGCCTAGTATGTATGGAGGCGTGCCTGGAAGCCTCCCCTGTCCTCACTCACTCCAGGATACCCTATCCTGCCCCACTCTGGGGGCTGGCTTGATGAGCAGGGATGGAAATGGATAACCATCTCCTAGTGTGCCCTGGGCTCCTACCTGCCCAGGCATCAGGTACATAATCCTTCATCTCCAGGAAGACAAAGAGCGCAGGCATAGTGAGTGGCATGTTGCTCTCGCTGCGCAGGCACAGATGGTGGTACCCTATTGGACATGGTGGGATGGACAGTGAGCCAGAGGCCAGGCCTATCCAGCACTGCACACAAACAGCCCAGTACTCAAGGATTGACTCTGATACTGCCCTATCCTGGCTGTGTGATGTCGGGCAAGTTACTTTAACTCTCTGAGGTTTTCCTCATTTGTGAAGTGGGGATAAGAGTGCCTACCTCGTGTGATTATTGTGAGGATTAAGTGAGAATGTGTTATAAGCTCTCAGCACATTTTAAGTGCCCATAAATGTAAGATGCTTGGAAAACTGCCCCAGTAGTTTCAGAAAATTACAGACATTCTGTTAGGTGGGCAGAGTTCCCACCTCTGTTATGTTCCTGGGGAGGTACTATTTCTGCCCCACTCCCTAGGGCTGATGACAGGAGGGGATTAGGTAAGATCTCAGGGCCCCTCCTGAAAGCTGCCCTGCCCTTCAGGCAGGCTTTTGATGCTGGCTTTGGTTTTTGACCCCTGGAAACAGCAAAGATGGACCCCTCTTCTTACCAGAATTTAGGGCATTAATGGGGATGATGCGATGTCCAAGAAACTTGTTGCCTTCCTCCATCACAGCCACCCTGAGGGAGGCCAGCTCAGGCATCAAGATCTGGGGAACAAGACAAGCTGGGGAAAGGAGAGGGAGCCAAGCTGCCCCCCTCCCTGGCTCCAGAAGGCTTAGAACATGACAGGCATTAACAGATTTGTGAGGACAGACAGAGGGCATGCTCTAGGCTACATACATAGACATCTTCCCAACTCATGCCATGACTGAGCTCACATAGGGGAGAAGGGCTGGATGTTCAGGCCAGGGCTGTGGGGACCTAGTGTAGACTGCCCTTGGCAGCCTTGCCAACAGGTCTTTAATGGGGATGAAAGATCTCTATGATTCCACAGGACCCTCAACCCTGGGCTGGGAGTTCACATTTCTGCCTATAATGCTAACATTTCCATGCATGCATACACATATGCACAAGCATAAAACTAAGTAAACATCTGTAACCTTGAGTTTTGGCCTTTTTTTTTTTCAGAGTCTCACTCTGTCACCCTGGGGTTGAGTGCTGTGGCATCACCATAGCTCATAGCAACCTCAAACTCATGGGTTCAAGTGATCTTCATGCCTCAGCTTGCTGAGAAGCTGGGATCACAGGTGGCCACCACAACGCCCAGCTAGTTTTTCTATTTTTCATAGAGACAGAATCTCATTCTTACTCAGGCTAGTCTCAAACTCCTGAGCTCAAGCATCTACCCACCTCAGCCTCCCAGAGCACCAGGATTACAGGCGTGAGCCACCATGCCCAGCCTAAGTTTTGGACTCTTACAAATCAGGAGGACACAGGGCAAGGGGTGGGGAGAGGAGAAGGAAGGTCGAGAAGCTCCCCTTATTTGCTTCTTATTATCTGTAAACAGAGGCCAAGAACTAGGGACAAACACCAGCTCCTGTCCTACCCTAACCCCACCTTCTCAAAGACAAAGGGCTCCTCCTTCCAGACAGGATTAATAGAGTTGGTACTGGGTGACAACTTGGTACGATAGCGCCTCTTGGGGTCCCCAGGAAGGCCAAACAGCTCCACTTCCACATAGGTGCGCACACTGCGTTCTGACAAGAACTGCCCAGAGATCACCTGGGGTGGGGAGAGGGAGGCCAGTATCAGACCCTCACCCAGGCTCTTCCCTAAGCACCTGGGGCTGCTAGATCCCCATAATTGAAATATCCATTGTTGGGTGTTGTGAAGAGCCCCCTTCAGCTCTGGCCACCAAGTAGGGGCTGTATGACTTAAGGGTTGCAGCTAAGCTCTAAGGACCAGGTGCTTCCAGCATGAAGTGAAGATGTGGGCCTCCCACCTCCCCAGCCAAGGAGAGAACAATGCCCTCCCCTTGGCTGGGGATCCTGCTGCCCACTCTGCCCACTCTTCCCCCTCCCCACCAAAGGCTCAGCCCTTCCTGATGGTTTCCATGGGGACCAAGTGGCAGCCTCCAGTGCTGAGGAGGAGGCAGTTTCCAAGGCAACTTGCCACTGCACGAACTGGCTGGGACTGAAGTTTTCAGGATATCAAGGAGGGGCTGGGAGTAGAAGGGTGAGTTCCCGTGCCATTTTCCTCAAGACCCCAGCCCTCCCAGCCACTTGTCTGCCCCAGGGTCTTGCCGTGATGGAAAGAGTGGTGGCTACCACCACGTCGATGCGGTCCACCGAGAAGGGATTGAACTGCTTGTCCAGCCGGCGCATGAACTCATGCTTGAGGAGGTAGCCACTCTGCCCATTGAACTCAAACACTGCCATATTCTGCTGCATGGGCAGGTCTGCAGGGACAGGGACGCTCAGTGAGGAAGGCCTGGCCCTGGATCTGTGCTGTTTCCTACATATCCCAGCCTTTCTTGTCTGGCTAATGGGGAGGTAGGGCAAACTATGAGGGTTAGGGTTGCTCATATCCCAGCCTGGTTCCTTGGAATGACCCATCTCTCAGGAAGGGTCCACAGCCGGACTCAGTAAGGAGCAAAGAGCCCCACCAGGCCAGAAGTTCACAGTGAGAGTTGGGGCAGTGGGAACAGCTATTCTCAAAAATACATGAGGCCGAGCAGCCAGAACCTATGCCAGCATCTGGGCGTCTTCACATACATGTTCATGTATATGTAATTATATGGGCCTGAGCTAAGGCATGTATAACTGGGCATGCTTCCAGAGCCTAAGCAAACATCAGGACACCCAGTCTGTTCTAAAGACCACCAGGGATCAGGAGCGCCAGGGGCCAGGAAAGGACTCTTAGGGTCCTGGGAATGCCCTCACCCATTGTCTGGAAGTTGAGGGCGACCATCTGGCATCCAGCATTCCAGAACATCTGGGGCATATAGTTGGAGGAGTCCATGCGGGTTCCCTTGGGGTAAATGCGGCTCATCTGGCGCTTGTTGTAGCTTTCCCAGAGTATAGGAGCCTAGCCCGAGGCTGCCTGCACCAGAGGGACCCAACAACCTACCCTGGGAGCCCTGGGCCCTGGCCTTCCCCGATCCCTCCACCACAGCCAGGATCCTGGCTATTGAAAGATACTCCACAAACTGCACTGCAGACTTGGAGAGCAGGTCATAAGCCTTGAGTTCCGTGAAGGAGGAGATGACATAACTTTGGTTCTTCTCTGTATGGGGAAGAAAACATGGTGCTCCCATCAGGCTGCCCTCTATCTCAGCCCTGGCCTTCCCTGTAGAGCAGGTCCCACCAGTCAAGCATTTCCATGGGGGCCTGAGGGTTTAGGAGCCCACCTCCGGAGAAAATGTACGGATAACAGTGCCTGCTGGAGGCAAAGGGTGTTTACAGGGGATATGCACAGGGTAGGGTATGTGCTGTGCTTCTGGAGAGCGAGGGCCACATGCCGAGGACGGGCACAGAGGGCATGGGAACATGGTGGGCTGAGCCTCAGGGGTCAGTAGCTACTGTGCATGCACACGGAGTCTGGGCAAATGCTGCAGTGTGCACAGGGAGTGAATCATCGTGCAAGCTAGAGCTGAACACACGAGGGGAGGGGCACACTAAAGGCAGGACCGCCATGGTTGTGCCCGGGTGGAGGTGCAGGCTAAGGGTTCAGAGATGAGGAGTCAAGGTTGCAGAGGTGCAACTGTCCACAGGAGTGTACAGAAAGAGGTGCTCGTGTTGGAGATACACATGGAGAGTGGGAGAAATGCGCTGTGTTTATGACCAGGGAAGAAAATGGCAAATAGCAGGGTGCAGGGAAGAGCAGAAGGGGCACTGTGCACTGGTGGCTTTCTTTGCCTTCCACCCCCTTTTAGGAAGTCTCGTCTCCCAGGGCTGGGGCTTCTAAGCTTGGGCCCACCCAAGGTACTATTCATCCCTGGGGGCCACAAAACCTGCAGGAGGCTTTCTGGCTGAGGTAGCCTGTCATAGAAACTGGCCTGTCACTGACACACTCCAGAGCATTCTGTTTGGTGCCAAGTTCCTCAGTACAGTGCTGAGAAACTGGGAGCCACTGCCACTTAACCAAGACCTTCGCCTGACTCCTTGGCTGGGTATTTATAGACAGGGCCCCAAGTCCAAGGAAAGGGGAGATTTCCCTTCCTGTGGTCTAGGATAATCTTCTCCCGAATCTGGCCTAAACTCCACTCACCACCACCAGCATCAGCACTCACACTGACTTACGGGCAGAGAACTCAAAGGAGATGAACTTAGTGGGCTGGATGTAATTAACCAGGCTGGACATCTCCTCATAAGCTGTCACCTCCAGGCCTGCTGTGCCCTAGAGAGGCAAGAGGAGAGAAGCAGAGGTGGGAAGCCCCTAGCCCAGGAACATAGAGGGCCCTGCAGTGGAGGATGGCAGAAGGGCCTTGGGACTGTCCCCACACACCTCATCAGACTGCATCTTCTTTATCTCCTCTTCGTCCAGGGTTCTTGACTCCTCCTCTTCTTCTTTCACCTCCTTCTCCTCCAGCTCAGTCCCATCCTCACCAGCCCACACTGTCACACACAGCTGTGTCACATAGCCTTCTTGAGCCCTGCCCCTCGGCCATTCTAGCCCAGCCCTCTCCTGACTTACCTGAGTCCTCGCTGGCTGGGGCACTGGAAGGGCAACTGCACTCAGTCTCCCCACCAGGCTCCTTGCTGAGGGATTCAGACCCAGAAAACTGGTTCTTTTTGTTCTTGATGAGGATCTTGCCCCTGAGATCCTCAGGGCTGGGCAGGGAGATGCCTGATTCTAGCTGCAGAGAGGCGAGAGAGTTGGAACCATCTCCTCACCCTCAGGGTGCAGCCTAAGCTCCTTACTACCAAGTGTGCTCCTCTGTCCTCTGCCTACTTCCCTCAACCTCCATTCTTGCTGAGATAAACCAATTTATACTTCAGGTTTCATCTTAGCCATCACTTCCTCCAGGAAGCCTTCCCTGATCCTGCAAGACCAGATCAGAACTCCCCAGATACTCCCATAACAATCACTGGGCTATAATGATCTGGTTACTTGTCTGTCTCTTCACTGGAGGGTAATGAACCTGAGGGCAGGGACTATGTCTTTGTCCTAACATACCACAAAGCCCAGCACAGTGCGTGACACATGGTAGGCGACAGGACCTCATTCCCACCATCCAACCAAGGGAACCCCATCATCTTCTGGGACATCCACATCTCTAACCTGGCCCCCAACCGTCCCAAATGCCCATAGCAAAGTCCACTCACTGGGAACTTTTCCAGGGGCTCTGTGAGCAGCATATCCCCAAAGATTGTCCGGCAGTACTCGGCCATCTTAGCCTGTTGGCGGGGTCTGCAGGGAGCAAAGGTGGGTATGGTTCAGCAGCTCAGCTCCAACCCTTTTGTTCATCCTTTTGTGCCTTGATGACCCAGATCAGGGGCCCAAGAGGTCAGGGAGGCAGGGACATAGGCAGGAGAGTGTGGGGTCCCAAGAAGATTATGTTGAGACCTGAGTGAGAGCTGGAGGGGACAGTTAGAGGCTGAGGTCACTGGTAGGAGGGCGATTCCAGGCAAGAGACTCAGGGCTGGGTGAGAATGCACCTGAATGGGCCTGGATACTCACGAGTCCACATGATTTTCAAATGACAGGATGACAGGATAGGGGGAGGTCTTAAAGGCACTTTCTGCAATAGCCTCAATTGCTTCCTGGAGGAGAAGAGCACCTAGTGGGCAGAGGTCCAACTGCCCCCTCCCCAGTGATGCCTTCCCTACTCCCCAGTTTCAATCCCACACATAACTAAGTGGCCACTGTTGGTCCCTGTGCCCTCTAGTGCCCTACACTGGTCCAAAACCTTCCAGTCATTTCTTCCCTTTAGCTAAAGTCCCCCTAATGCTACGGCTTCTGGCCAAGGGCTCTTCCCTCCTGATACTGCTACCAGCCTGCAAACCCTGAGTCTCACCTTGAAGAAGATGTCTGTGGTCATAGTGAAGCCATGGGTGATGATGGGCTCCTCGTCCAGGGGCTTCCCCTTCCAGCAGTCTAGCTCCACACACCGGCAGCCAGACAGCAGCACTTGACGGTACATCTCAGCCGAGGAAAGGCCTGAGAACTGGCCGGCTGAGCCAGAGAGTGGGGAGGGGCAGGGCATCACCCAGGGCAGTGCAGCTACCCCCTGCCCCACCCCACCCCGCTGTGTGCTACTGCCAGGGTAAGCAGTACGTAGGCAACACCTGTCAAGGGTTCAGGGGACAGAAGCCATCCCCATGAAAGCAGAGATCAGCAATGAGGTTGCCACCTGTCAGGTAGGTGTTGTGGGAGGAGTTGATGAAGTAATGATTGAGTGGCTGTGTCATATCATGGTGGACCAGCAGCTTGTCCTGGGCCAGCACACTGTTCTCTGGTCCGCAGAGAAACCAGACCATGCCCTCAGGTGACAGCTGGCCTAGGAGACAGGGGATATCTGTCAGGGATGCAGTCCAGCTGCCAGGGCAAAAAAGAACCATGCAAGGTGAGGGTGAGTTCTCTTAGTCCTCACCCCTCTGCACGTTGATGCCACTGGGCTCATACTTGTCAATGAGGCCTTGCACCTGGTCAGGCCGTGCTGGCGGGAACAGCAGGGAGTTAAGCCGTGAGTCCCGCTGTTTCTGGTTGATGAACTTGGTCAGGTGCTCCTTAGTCATGTAGGGTTTGGCCTTAGCATGGCTGTAGGCCAGAGAGAGGAGGGCAGGTCCATGTTCCTTGGGCCTGGAGGCTCAGACAATCCCCTCTTCCATGCAGCCTCCTGATTTCCAGCATGGCATGGGGAAAAAGGGGACTGTGGGCCACCACCTCTTCCCCATTCCCAGCCCAGCCCAGGAAGCTCACTAGGAGGTGAAGATCTCATCTATTTCTGGCCGAGGACAGAGGCTCATGAGGAAACTCTTGTAGACAGGTTCTGGGAAGTCCTCAGGATTGATGGCGTCATTCTGGGGAAATACTTTTAACTTTAACTTGCAATTAAATATTAATTACTTTAGCCAGGCATTGTGGCAGGCACCTATAGTTCCAGCTACTAGGG
Source organism: Loris lydekkerianus (assembly GCA_963574355.1). Taxonomy (NCBI): domain Eukaryota; kingdom Metazoa; phylum Chordata; class Mammalia; order Primates; family Lorisidae; genus Loris; species Loris lydekkerianus. The sequence goes on along the minus strand of CAUYPK010094705.1, from coordinate 9,252 downwards.
AGGCTGAGGCAAGAGAATTGTTTAAGGCCAAGACTTTGAGGTTGTTGTGAACTATGACACAGGGCACTCTACCAAGGGTGACAATGTAAGACTCTGTCTTCATAAAAATAAAACAATTAAAAAATTACTTAACTACAAAGAAAGAAAAAATGCTTTTCTAAATTAGGCTGAAGTCTTGTGTCCTGGCACCTTATCACCCCTGCCCTCACTGTCTCAGAGATGAGAACCACAAAATAGGCCCAGCCCTGGGCAAGGGGACCTGGTCAGAAGAAAGGCTCAAGGCAGACAGAGGAGTATGAAGGCCACCCCAGGCACCCACTTCTCAAGGCCCTGGCTGCTGAGCAGGGAGCATGCTGAGCTGGTTTGCTTTGACACTGATTTTAGACAGTGACTAGTCCCTTGGCTGGGGTAGGATTAGAAATAAGAATGATCAGAATGAGGTAAAGAAGGGGTGAGAAGAAAGTGGTAATGCTTCCCAGGGCAGTGGGCTATCTTTTGGGGGTGTTTTTCTTTCTAAAATGGAGGGCACATTTTTAAAAATAAGTAATTTGTATATAAACATACATGTGCCTAACAATAGAGCCCCAATATACAGAAAGAATTGAAGGGAGAAATAGGCAAATTGACAATAATAATTGGAGATACCAAAAGCACAGGAAGTCAAAAACAAAAACACAACAATCTGGACTTTAATAGAGAAACTAAAATTAAAAACTTTTTGTGAAGACTGGGCTCAGTGGCACAAAATAATATACATGAGGCTGGGTGTGGTGGCTCACCCTTGTAATTCCAGTACTCTGAGAGATCATACCAGGTGGATCGCCTAAGCTCAGGAGTTTAAGAGTAGCCTGAGCAACAGCAAGACCTCATCTCTACTAAAAATAGAAAAAACTAGCCAGGCATTGTGGCAAGTGCCTGTGGTCCCAGCTATTTGGGAGGCTGAGGCAGGAGGATCATTTGAGCCCAAGAGTTTGAGGTTGCTATGAGCTATGACCTTACAGCAATCTACCCAGGGCACAGAGTGACACTCTATCTCAAAAAAACAAAACAAACAAAAAAAAAAAGTACATGTATACTGATAGTCAAAAAGTGGGAATAACCCAAATGTCCACTGACTGATGAATAGATAAACAAAATGTGGTATATCCACACAATGGAATATTATTTGGCAACAAAAAAGGAGTGAAGCACCCATACAATGTGAATAAACCCTGAAAACATCAAATAAAAAAGTCAACATCACAGACCACATATTGCATGATTCCATCTAGATGAAATGCCCAGAATAGGCAAATCCATAGACCAGAACCAGAGATTTAATGGTATTCAGGGATTCTGTGCCTTTCTTCCCCCAAAATCCATTAAAATGTCTTTCAGGACATTTACTTTACTAGAAGGCCAACATCAGTCTTAGTTGGGAGCAGTGGGCCTAAGCAGAAAAACTTGACTGGATCACCCCAAAAACGCACCCCATCTCTCTCTCTCTCTCTTTTTTTTTTTTTTTTTTTTTGAGACAGACCCACAAGCTGTCACGCTGGGTAGAGTGCTATGGCATCACAGCTCACAGCAACTTCCAACTCCTGGGCTCAAGCAATTCTCCTGCCTCCACCTCCCAAGTAGCTGGGACTACAGGTGCCCGCCACAACACCAACCTATTTTTTGGTTGCAGCCATTATTGTTGTTTGGCGGGCCTGGGCTGGATTCGAACCTGTCAGCTTAAGTGTATGTGGCTGGCGCCTTAGCCACTTGAGCCACAGGTGCCATGCCAACTCTCTCTCTCTTTTTTTTAAAAGAGTGTCTTACTCTGTCACCCTTGGTAGAATGCCATGAAGTTGCTCACAGCAACGTCAAACTCTTGGGCTCAGGCAGTCCTCCTGCCTCAGCCTCCCAAGTAGCTCCCATTGTGGCCACCACGATTCCTGCCTAATTTTTCTATTTTTAGTAGAGATGGGTCTGGCTCTTGCCCAGGTTGGTCTCGAACTCCTGAGCTCAAGTGATCCACCTGCGTTGGCCTCCCAGAGTGCTAGGATGACAAGTATGAACCGCCACACCTGGCCCCAAGTCATGTTCTGTCAGCGACCTCTACTGGGAAACAAGTATATAAGTATATAAACAAGTATATAAACAAGATATATAAGGAAGACTCAGCCAGGATGGGAGCCCAGGAGGGAGGAAAAAAGGAGGGTGGATGAGTCCTGACAACAGGCAAGCAGTGCTGGCTGCATGGACTGCAGCAGCAGCCTGTCCCTGGCTTCCCGCTCCCCCACCCCATGCTTGGATCCCCCATGACTAACATTAGATCAAGGAGTCACCAGCTCTGCAGACCATAGGGGACAAATTCCTCCTGGGATTGATGTGAGCATGTGATCAACAAGGGCCTTAGTTTTATTTATTTATAATGTTCCAAATTCCTACTAGGAGAAAATACTCTATGGGGTGCAGATTGAGAGCTAAATGAGGCGCTGGCCAAGCGGGGGACAGGGCACGGAGATCCACTCCCTTAGCCAAGTGTGAACCCTGACTCAGGGCCATACCTGCCCAGAGGGCTCCTTTTTGTTATTCACATAAGGCACCTCATGTAGTGATCTTGCTTACAACTTGCAATTAAAAATTAATTACTTAACTACAAAGAAAGGAAAAATGCTTTTCTGTATTGAACTGACGTCTTGTGTCCTGACAGCTTTCACCTTGGTCCTGTCCTCTCCCCAATGCCTTGCAGAACTAGTCCCTTCCTGCAGCTTCCAGATCCCTGCAGACTGCCTCCTGGGGCTGTTGACCTCATCTTGCTCCTCCAGGCTGAAAACACTCATGCTTGCTCAGCTTCCATTCCCAAGAAGAATGGGAAAGCATGCCACGTCTGCTGTTTGCCTGGCCCCAGCACCACCCAGGGTGCAGATGACCTCCCCTGAACCCAGCATGTCACCCCCATGCCATCTCTGTGCCTGCTATCATAAGCAGTGGCTCTAGGGTTAGTTGGCTCTTTAAGTGGTCAACTGAGACTGTGATGTCATCTGGGTCTCCAGCCCCCCATTCCTGACAAGTTGCTCTGTAGTGGGAGAAGAATAGTGGGATGGGCTGGGGGTAGGGAAACCACTCACCTTGCCTTTTGGGAGGTGGCAGGCACTGAGAGCAGCTTCCACCCTCTTGCGGTCAGCAGGAAACATCTGGAAAAAACTGAAGGGGCAGAGAAAGGGAGCAGGCAAAGAGAGGAGTCAGGCGTGGAGAGAGAAGGCTGTGGGGAGCAGGTGGCTGTGGCAGGGCGCTGGGAGACTCACTTCTTCACAGGGATCTTCCCTTCAGGGCTGAGCTGCATCTTGAGCTTCACTAGGCTGGAGAGGCAGAGAGCAGCCTGTCAAGGCCTGGAGCTGGCACAGTGCCCCCCTCCCCCCCGCCTGGGTTGAGGCCAGACAGGCACTTACATCTTGTCCAGGAAGGTGCTGCGGGCAGCATTGGCCATCAGTGGGTGCTTAACTAGGGCCAGTACATCCTCAGCCCAGACCTATAAGGCCGCAGAGCACACCCATCAGGCCCCTAGCCACCCCACGGCCCAGCCCTGTGTCTCTTAGGAAGTCCAGGCTATCTCAGGTGCCAAGACCCAGGCCGGGTGGTCCCTGTGTACCTTGCCCACATTCTCCTTGTAGGAGACGAAGTTATGGAAGGTGAGCTCCACCATGTCGGGGCCAGACACCACTGTAAGAGTCTTCAGTAGAAAGTTGTTGTCAGGAAAGTCCATGTTGAAGACATCCCGGAGTTTCTGGCTCTGCAGCAAGTGGTGACATGGTTAGAATTGGGGCTGTGCCCCCATCCCTGCCCCTCAGCCCTAGCATGGCCCATGGGGGCAGAATCCCATCTCCATCCCAGGAACCACAGGCCTCAGCATCTTCCTACCCCTGACTCCAGGATGGGCCCGGGAAGGAGAGGCCCATAGGAAGAGATGAGCTAAGGCAGCAGCACCTGGAGTCCCATGTACTTTATCTGCCACTTTTGCTTAAAGATAGATTCTTAGCTCCCAGTCTCAGGGAATCCTGCTTCCCACCAATCCCTTCCTGCAATTTTCCTACCAACAGTAGGCAAATACAGGCAAACCAGTTGGAGGGTAGGGGTAAGCCACACCTCCTATACAGCTGGAGAGCTCTAGGGGCAGTAGCTGGATCTTCCCCCCACATCTCACCAGTGTCTCTGTTAACTGTGCCTGTGGCTTGGAAGCCCAGAGCCCAGGCAAGCCAGGAGCAGACATACCCCTTCCTTGGCTCAGGCTGGGATCCTTGCTGCACAACCTAGGACCTATTCCCCTTGCTCCAGAGATCAGGCTTCTCACTCCCACAAGGACTCCTGCCCTTGCCCCTGGAGAAGGTGGCTGCACTGAGCCTGGGCTGCTATGGGCCCACCTACCTTGGGTATCTTGGCAAACTTCCCAAAGCGGGTGTCCCGGATGCTGGTGATATCTAGAAGCTCTATCTCCTGGAGTGAGACAAATAGGTCAGGTCAGAAAGAAGAACAGAAAGAAGAGAGCTTCCACACCCCTGAAAATCTTGGCCCACTGCCCTCTCGAGATGCCAAGACTACCTGGGACCACCTCTACCTCCCACAGACCAGGTTCTCTCTACTTGAGGGGACCCTCAAGGCACAGGAGCTGTGGCCTACAATCTTTCCTCCACTGTCCTAGACCCTTGCTAGATTCCCTTCCTGTCCTTCTGCCCAGCTGCTGAGGTATTTCCCTGATTCTCTGAGCCCTCAAGTTAAGGGCCACAGGCTGAGCATCAGCTTTCAACAGCAGCTCTTTTTCCTTTTTCTCCCTCTGGAAGGAATGCTAAGGCTAGAGCATCTGGGTTGGGGTGATTATATCCTCCCTGCTAGAGCAAACCCTGTAGCCCTGCCTACAGAGAGTCTCCCCAAGGCACCCTTCCAGGCCATTCTCTACTTCCTAGCATCCATGCCTCCACCACAGGAGGTAGGGGTTTCTCACCTTACTCTGATATGTCCAGTACAAGTAATAGCCCTTGGGGTCCACACGGAGGATAACTGGAGAGGCGATTGCTGTTTCCTGCAGAGAGAAGGAGTCTCTGTTCTGAGACCTCAGGGCAATCTCTCTGGCCCAGGCCACTGGTCTCAGAGCCCATCATCTTCCTAGAAAGTGTCCTTCCCAGGAATCTGAAGGCATTTTCCTTTGTTCTCAAGAGCTAAGCACTGTGAGGGATAGTAGATTGGGGCTGCCATTTCTGGGAAAGAGGAGGTTTCACTCTAAAACCCAAAGAGAGATTCTCCCTCTAGATCCTAGATGAGGTCTTGGCTCCCACATTACCATGGTCTCAAGGGTCATGGCTGAGCCAAAGGGAGCATATCTTTTCTCAAACTCTCTGCTACCACCCAGGACAGCCCTAACTCTTGCACATACATCCAAGGCTCCACACAATCCAGCTGCATCCTAATTGCCCACATGCCCAGCCTCCCCTCCATGAATGCACCCCACCCCATCCATCCAACTGTCCCATAAAGGCACCAAGTGCCTCCCTACCCTGTACCTCCAAACCTGAGCACCCTTTTGAAAAGGTTCCCCTGAAATATGCTGAAACATGCTGGGGTTGGGGGCTGGTTCACAGATTCAGAAGCCCTTCTAGGGAATCCCCAGGGGCTCACAGACTCCAGGGCTAGACCATGAGCTCAGTGTTTGCTGAATGAGCAAATGAATGAATAAATGGACTCATCTGCTAAATTTCTGTTCCACTCATGAGCACATAGGTTACTTTTTATTTTAATGGTCTTTGTATATGTATATATGATAAGATTTTAAAATTAAAATTTCCAACAAGCATGTAGTTACAGCATGCTAAACCAGACCAAAAGCAGCATTTATCAAAGAAGTAATCAAAAAAATGGTTCTCAGATCAGGAGTGGTTAGAATCTGGAGGGAAGAGAAGATTTTGTGAGGAAGTCAATTCTAGAGAAAATTGTGTTGACAGCAGCTCCCTTCCTTCCCTAAGTGAGGGTTGGAGGTGCCCCATCCCTCACCTAAGTCTAGTGAGGGGTTTCAACTCCACTTGGACAGCTTTTGTGATTCATGCAGCTGTGGAGCACAATGACTGAGGTCAGACACCTGCCCAGAAAAGTACAGTGGGCCACAGGGGGGCTGAGTCTCTGTGAGTCACAGCAGAGAGATGCTGGCATCTTGGGAGAGCCTGCACCCCCAGTGTGTGTTGGGACAGAGAATGCACGAGTATTTGCTGGGGTCTGGAGTGGGCCCATTGGAGAGAGAGGACAAAAGCATCTAAAGCCACAAGAAGGTGAAAGTGGGAACAAGGGGCTAGAAGCCATTGTGAGTGATCACCTAAAATAAAGATGTCAAGGGGACCTTGAGCAAGAGATCCACAGTTCAGAGGGAAGGGTCTCCCAAGAATCCTCAAAAACGTCCACTAGAAAAAGAATATGTTTTGAGCTTCTCCCAGGCTCACGGACCAAGAGCCAGGTTATGAGAGCAACCATTAAAAAAAAAGAACTTTGTTACCCTTCTCATACCTTCCTCCCTGCTGGAGAAAAGCAGAGAATCCCAAGGCCCTCCTAGAGGGCAGTAGCCAGTAGCCCTCTGAAACCATTCCTAGAGGGAGAAGGACGCAAGATGTAATTCTAAATTAAGGTTGAAGTTTTGATTATAACTAGTTCCTGAAATAGGACTGGGATCCCTGATTAGCAGTGACCATTGGACTATTACCCAAGAATGAATGTAATATCTTGTGGCCTGCTGAGTTTCCTTCCATGACCAGGAGGAGAGCTTCTCCCACCAAATGTATTATAAAGGATCCATGGGAGACTAAATAAAGTCAGGATTTTGTCATATCCTGACAAAATTCAACATGGTACAACATGCTTATTCAACATGGTACAACATACCCATGTCATCTGTTAACCAGGCTAAACGCAACCTGAAAGCGGAGCCCTGTCTGCATGTGCCCTGTGACAAGGCTTGGAACATTCTTGCTCATGCAGGTCAGGATCCAGGGAACATGCAGTGACCCCCTCTGGGGAGGGAGAGGGAGCAACCAGGTACACAGGTGCTGGCTCTGGGAAAGAGTTACATGGCATGCCCCCACCCTTGGTGATCCCCTGCCCAGTCAGGTTACACACATTGCCCAGAGGAACTGAGAGAGGCTGCTTCACTTTTCATTCTGAGCCACTTCCTTCATTCCACAGGCTCATGGGGCATGCCACCTCCATGCTACCACCAAGTCATATCAACCACATCTCTTGTAGGGAAGCCGGAGGCATCTCACAGGGCCCTCACCATTGTCAGAGCAGCCAGATCCCTCAGGCTAGCCCAGCCCTGAAAGCCCTCATCCCACCATAAGATGGCCAAGCCAGCCCTATAGGCTGCTCCCCTCCCCCGCAGAGCCTTCAATTCTCTGATTCTCATGGGGACAGTCCCTGAAGGAGGGTCCCCCTACTGTTCTCCCCAGCCCAAGAGAATCTCTGACCTACAGCAATGTGTTCAGGGTCCAGGAGGACCCAGAGGCTGGGTTGCAATTACAGTTTAGGAAGGAACAGACAACAGTGGAGACGGGCATAGGGGTGAAGCAGACAGGAGGGTGCTGGGGACAAGGCTGCATCCAACAAGGGGAAGCAGAAGTCACTTTTAACAGTTTCTTCCTGGGGCCTGGGAGCAGAGGCCTCCTGTCCTCACTTGAGTCCAGAGGCCTTTTTGGCTCCCCCCACAGGAACAGAGGGGAGAACCAGGCTTCTCTGAGACAGGGGCAGTGCCCAGTGGAGAGGGGTGAAGGAGTTGGGTCTGGGCACCTTACCGGAGCAGAGCAGAAAGCCTGAGCTAACAGTGAGAGCCTGGCTCACCTCTCCCTCCACCAGCCTCTGCTCCTGGGCCTGATTTCCGCCTACCGGGTTGCCGCCAGAAGTAACAATCCCTGCTCTTCTTGGGGGCTTCAGGGCAGGACAGATCCAGATCCAAAGAGACGACCTCTGGTGCCCCACCCAGGTGGCCCACCCCCTTCTCAAACCCAGACACCCAGCAGCCCAAGGACACACACCCTCAGCCCAGCCTGTTTATCCAGGCAGTCGTGTTGACTTCCTGGCTGAACTACACAGGCACCTGGGTCTTAGGAGACATAAACCAACCCTCTCACACCAGCAAAGCCCACTAGCAGCCTGGCCCCGCCACCCTGTGCCCCTGCCCCACTTACATCGTCCCATTTGATGAAGCGCTCCCCTTGACTCATATATGCCTTCACCTTGGGGGGCAGCAGGACAGGGTTGAGAAGAGACATGGTGCCAAGTGTCCCTCTCTGGAGAGGCTGAGTAGACACAGGCTGAAGGAGGAGGAGGGCAGGAGGGGAGACAAGCTGTGCTCACACGGCACCTTCCCTGAGCTGTCCGGAAGTCTGGGTGTTCTTATAGCCCACCAGTGGCTGAGGCTGAGTGCAGGGCTGAGAGCTGGGCCAGAGGCCCATCTGCCTTGTAAATCAGCCTCCTCCTGCCCTGTTTGCAGTGGGGGCTGTGGTGGCTGCTCCTGACCAGGGAGGCCGGGCTGCTCTGGAAGCTCCGGCCCCCACCCTGTGCCTCAGCACTTCCTACTCAGGGCTTCCTTCTCTATGCTGCTCAGAAGCGAGGTAGTCATGAAGCCCGGTCACCTTGGAGCCCGGGCCTCTCCGTCCTAGGGGTGGTCCCTGGTCAGATCAGCCCAGGGCAGTGGGGGCTGGAGAAGAACAATATGGAGACCTGCTAGGGATACTGTTGCTCAGGACTAGACTGAGGGGCAGGTGCAAAGTACTCAGTAGAGGAAGAGACCTCCACATAGCAGGGTCCAGAGCAGGGGCTCTGACCCCAGAGGCTGGGATCATGCTAGAGGGAGGAGTTGGGAGTAGGGACAGGCACAGCTGGGACTTAGTGTGGTTTTGCTTTTTTTTTTTTTTTTTTTTTTTTTTGAGAATGGTCTTGCTCTGTCATCCAGGCTAGAATGCAGTGGCATCATCACAGCTAACTGCAGGCTCACGCACCTGAGTTCAAGGGATCCTCCCACCTCAGCCTTCTGAGTGGCTGGGACCACAGGCATGTGCCACCGCACATGGCTAAGTGTCTTTCTTTCTTTCTGTCTTTGTTTCTGTCTTTCTGTCTTTCTGGCTTTCTTTCTTTCTTTCTTGCTTTCTGTCTTTCTTTCTTTCTTTCTTTCTTTCTTTCTTTCTTTTCTTTGAGATAGAGTCTCACTGTCACCCTGGGTAGAGTGTTGTGGCATCATAGCTCACAGAAACCTCA